>MU226247.1:2245851-2267111 GCA_018584345.1 Thuja plicata
CCAAGACTACTGGGAAAAGGATGGTCATTTTTAGGTCTAAAAATACTACCAAGTCAATTGTAAATTTTGGTCTGGAGAACCAATATATCTGGTCTTTTGAGAATTTTCTCTGTGAAATGTATTGATTAATGACAATTTTGAATAAAATCTAGTTCACATTTTCTGAAGTATTTAATGGATTCTCTATCTTCATTGTAGCATTTTGAGTTTTGTTTAAATTGAATATTCTAGGAATATTTTCAATTTATATGTCTGTCAGGCAGATTATGAAGTACTTCTAGGGTTCTTTCAAGGAGAGAATATACTTTAGGGATATTTCAGCAAAGTTCAGGATAGTGAATGAATTTGATGGATTAATTTGGTTAAGTGTGCTAAGGTGGATATATAAGGTATATCTATGTTTGTGTCAGATCTTGTAATTGCTTTCAGTTGTTGTGCTTAATCATGATGTTTTAAAACCAGTTATATATGACTCCATGCCCTAGGATTGAGCACTGGTCTATTTTTGTTCAGTGAGATGACTATCATCATTTAAATTAAAATCTTTACTTTCAGTTCGGTCTGTTTCAGTAAAAGTTACAGTGAACATTTCCTGTAATTCCACCAAAAGCAAGGTTGAATAATTTAGTGATTTCATTATTCAAAGTTGTTTAAGGGTATTCCCGCCTGAGTTTGTGGAACTCAAAGTGCAGAAGGTTTTAAAACCTTGTTTCTGTTATTCCACTCTATGCTGAGTCAGTGTTAGGGATAAATATAGTGAACCCTCAGAGGGTATTTTCATATCAGCAAGAAAAGGGAACAACAAGGTATAGGCTCCCTATCCCTAGTATAGAAGACCTAATGGACTATTTAGGAGGGGCTAGATACTTCACAAAGATGGAATTAAAAAGTGGATACAATCAAATAAGGGTGAATGAAGGAGATGAGTAGAAGACAACCTTCAAAACTACTAAAGGACTATATGAATGGCTAGTCATGCCATTTGGCCTATCAAATGCTCCATCAACTTTCTTGAGGTTGATGAATGAAGTACTTAAAGAGTCTAATGGGAAGTTCATAGTAGTTTACTTAGATGATATACTCATCTATAGTAAGACAAGAGAAGAGCACCTTAAGCACTTGGAATTGATATTTAAGAAGATACAGGGGGAAAAGCTGATGATCAACTTAGAAAAGTGTGAGTTCATCAAAATAGAGATGGTGTACCTTGGCTTTGTATTGTCACAACGTAGCTTAGAAATGGATCCCAGCAAGGTTGAGGCTATCATCAACTTGCCTAGTCGAAGGACAAGTACTGAGGTAAGAAGCTTTCATGGTCTTGCACAATATTATAGAAATTTTATCAAACTGTTTAGTGAAATATGTGCTCCAATGTTAGATACAATCAAGGGAAGCATGAAGACAAAATTTGTTTGGAATGAGAAAGCCAATAATGGTTATGAATTATTGAAAAAGAAGATAGAAACTCAAGAAATTTTAGTGTTGCAAAGCTTTGAAAAATTGTTCAAAGTGGAGTGTGATGCTAACAATGTGGCAATTGGAGTAGTCCTAAGTTAGGAGGGAAGACCAGTGGTCTTCCATTCAGAGAAGTTGAGTGAAGCTAAGAAGAGATATTCTTCTTATGACCTAGAGATGTATGCTCTAGTCCAATCATTGAGAAAATGGAGGCATTACCTATTGCCAAAGGAGTTTACAGTCTACTCTAACAACCAAGCATTGAGTTTCTTGAACTCACAAGACAAATTGATTCATAAGCACATGAAGTGGGTTGAATACCTACAAGCATATACATTCAACATAAAACACAAGAAAGGGTTGTAGAATAAAGTTGTTGATGCTTTGAGAAGAAGAGAATTAACCATTCATGAGATTCAACTACAAAGTATGGGGATTGACAACTTCAAGGACATGTATGAAGAAGGTGAGGATTTTGTAGAAATCTATAAGGTATGTCAAGAGAATAAAAACCATTTCCATAGTCAATGCTCTGAATACACTTTGTGGTCTGGTATTTTGTTTAAAGGGGGTTAGTTGTGTGTCCCAAGAGTGTCAATAATAATGAATCTCATACAAGAGAAACATAGTGGTGCACTTAGTGACCATTTTGGGATCAATAAAACTCAAGAGTTAGTCCAAAGATTCTATTTTTGGCCTAAGATGAACTTGGATGCAAAGAGATATGTTGAAGCATGTGTTATTTGTGAGAAGGCCAAAGGAACCTCTACAAATGTAGGCCTATATCAACCCTTACCAAATCTAACCAGGCCATGGCAATGTTTAAGTATGGATTTTTTGGTAGGTCTACCCAAGACTAGACAAGGAATGGATAGTGTCTATGTGATTGTAGAAAGATTTAGTACGATGGCTCACTTTACGCCATGCAAGACAATGAATGATGCCAATCAAATAGATTCCTTATTCTTCAAGGAGGTTGTTAGGATTCATGGTTTACCACTGAGTATTGTGTCTGCAAGAGTGGTGCAGGAGCATCCTTAAGGTCTACTAGAAGATCTTAACTATTTTGGCTTATAGGTTGGTTTGGCCAACCATCCTTAAATAAGGACTAATTATAAAGTCCCTAGTGTGTGTTTGGGGTGTGGTTTAGGTTTGAAGAGATTAGGGATGTGTTGTTCGAGTCTAGTTGATTCTAGGAGTCTAAGGCCTAAAAGCCAACTCAAAAGTCAAAGAGTTGACCAAAGTCCCAAATTGGAAAGATTTTTAATGTTTTGTTGTTTTCTAACCATTTGAGGTCAATTGGTAAAGTTTGAAACCAATTAGGACACTCAAAATGGAAAAAGTTTCAATTTTGGCAAAAGTTGTCAAAGTTGTCATGACAACATTTCCAAGATTTTAGGAATCAGCCATTAGAGTGCCCAAATCCAAACCAAATGGTCTAGATAGATGGGATAGGAGTAGATAAGGTTAATCATGTTACAACAGTCCCAAAGGATAACTAAGAGGGGGGGTGAATGAGTTATTAGTTACTTAAGTCCTTTTTACTTCTTGACTTTAGTATACAACAAAGTAAATGCATAATCAGATAACACAATACTCAACACACAATTTGATTATGGGGAAACCAAATGGTAAAAACCCCGATGGGAATTAGTACCCACAATAAAATATAATTGTTTGTAGTAATCCCTGTTAGAAGATATTTCAACCCTGTTAGGAGTTGTACAATACAAAGCAATAAGTATAGTGACCTGGTTAAGGGTTAGACCCTGTTAGGAGTCTTTTACAAATAACCCTGCTAGGGGTGGTGCACTCACTGTCCAAAAGCTCACTGCTTGATGGTGAAGGCTACAACCTTCTGAATAACAGATATGCACTATATCTGATGATGAACTGTAGAGTAGACCTGTTGTCTTGATCAGTTCCAATGTATTACAATTTTTCACTTCTTCTTCACATAGACCCTTGATGAATGAACCAACTCTGATAATCTTCTCTGTACATCTTTCTTCACTTTTCATATCATTCACACTTGGTCTATCACAATTGAACTACTATAAGTATCTTATCCAAATTACAAGGTCATGTCAACTCTTAGAAATAGTTCATCAATATCTTAGTTGGCTTAACTAAGCATGCAAACAATATTAAGTTCGTCCAAGTCAATGTTGAACAGATGTGACGCTTCACTAAGTCGGCCTCATCAAATTAACCATAAGTTTGCAATCATATTGAAACATGTTTGGCACCATTGGATTTATATCATCACCTCATAATTAATCATGCATATACACATGCATATCTTGAAGATAGGTGCAACACATTAAACATATTATATATGTCAGCCCTAAACTGTTATACTTCTAGAACTGTGACTGCTAATAATAGAATTGCATAACTTTACTGAAACATCATATCTAGGTCTACATGTATGAACATAACATAATAAACATGTCAACAACATGTATCTACCTAGGCAAGTCTTCATGTCATCATTCAGATAAGTTCATACAGAATTACTACTATGTATTATATGTTGTCATCAATGACAAACATACAATCAATCAACTGCTCTGAATCAAATCTCCAACAATCTCCCCCTTTGACATTGATGGCAACATATGATACCAAAAACATCCTCTATTCATGGTGTCCTCTTTCTTTTACAATCTTCTCAATATCCTTATCAAAGATTTCTCTAAACTGCTACAGTTCCTCTGTCTGTGTTTTTTTTTCTATGTATATACTCCCCTAGAGTATATGCTCCCCCTTAGTACATACTCCTTACTATATACTCCCCCTTTGAAATCAATGGAAAAGGGTGCCATAGTCTTTTTTTTTTAGGTATAGGTACTACTCCAGAAGTAGAGTAGTCAACCATTCACCAATCACTTAATGATTGATGTCTTTGCTACTTCTTCTAAATATATTTAGGAGAGGGAATTACTCCCAACTTCTCCCTGAGATACTCAAAACTATCCTTTGATAAGGGCTTTGTGAAAATATCTGCCAACTGTTCTTTGGTGCTCACATAGTCCAATTTTACTTCTTTGTCTGCAACCTTCCCTCTTAAGAAATGGTACTTGATCTCTATGTGTTTTTTCTTTGTGTGCATGATAGGGTTCTTAAACATGTTGAAAGTGCTAGTATTATCACAATGAATGACAATAGGATAATCAACCTAAATGCAAAGTCTTTAACCATCTAATTGATCCAAACCATAGTTGAACAATTCAGTTCTACTGCAACATATTTAACTTCTGTTGTTGACTGAGAAATACAGTTCTACTTCTTTCTTATCTGAGAAACCAACCTATCTCCAAGGAATACTTCTCGTCCTAAAGTTCTCTTTCTATCATCAATACAACTTGCCTAATCTGCATCTATATATACATGAAGCTTTACATTCTCTAATTTAGGATACCATAAACCATAGTCTATAGTTCCCTTTAGATATCTGAATATCCTTTTTATTTCCATTAGGTGACTCTGCTTTGGTTCAGCTGCAAATCTTCCAACAATGCCAACTGCATTAGATATGTCAGGTCTAGATTGAGTTAGATAAATGAGTTTACCAATCATGGATTTGTACAATGTCTTATCAACTACTGTAGAGTCATCATATTTTGAAAGCTTACTTTCGTATTATCATGGGAGTGCATGCTAGCTTACAATCATCCATCTAAATTTTTTTTAGTATTTCCTTCACATATTTAGACTGATTAATGAATATACCTTTATCTATTTGCTTTACATTTAATACCAAAAAGTATTTTATAGGGCCAATCATACTCATTTCAAATTCATTCTGAATTTGTTTTACAAATGCTTTAATGAGCTTATCATTACCCCCAAAGATAATATCATCAAAAAATATAGCAACTAACAATAGTCCATCAGGCGTTTCTCTTGTGAATAGGTTATAATCTACTAATCCTTTCTTGAATCCAATCTTGGTAAGATAACCATCAAGTCTCTCATACAAAGCTCTTGGGGCTTGTTTAAGACCATAGAGTGCCTTCTTCAGTTTGCATACCATGTCTGATTCATCTGAAAGATTAAATCCTTTAGGATATTCAATGTAGACTTCTTCATTCAAATCACCATTCAGAAAAGCTAATTTTACATCCATTTGATATACTTTAAAGTCTTTGACTGTTGCATATGCAAAGAACAAATTTATAGCATCTAGTCTTCTCACAGGGGAAAATGTATCAATGTAGTCTATTCCTTCTCTCTGCGCATATCCCTTGCATACCAATCTTTCTTTGTTTCTAACAACTGTACCATCTTCATTCATCTTGTTTCTGAATACGCACTTTGTTCCAATCACATTTTTGTCACTGGGTCTAGGGACCAATTCCCATGTTTCATTTCTGATTATCTGATCTAATTCTTCTTTCATTGCATTCTTCCAATCAGAATCATTACAAGCATCTTCAACACTTAAGGGTTCAATATGTGAAAGTAAACATACTTCTTCAACCATTGCTAGACCTTTTTCTTTAGATCTGGTCAAAACACTACTGCTCTGATCTCCAATGATGTCATTTTTAGAGTGGTATCTAGAGTTAATTCTAGAACCTTAGGTGTGTCTTCTTGTTCTATAGTTTGTGATTCTTCTCTGCTTGATTTAGGGTCATTGCATGAGACATCAATGCAATCAAACATTTCTTCAATAATAGTATCTTTTTTTCTAGGTCTAAATGCTTCCTCAATCATAGGTGCATATTCATAGTATCTTTCTTGAACCATAAAATTTTCATCAATCTTAACATGTGTGCTTTCAATTATCTTCTTTATTCTCAAATTGAAATATCTATATGCTTTGCTTTTAGTAGAATAACCAAGGAAAATACCTTCATCACTTCTAGTATCAAACTTACATACAACATCATCTATCTTGATGTAGCACTTACTACTAAAGATTCTAAAGTACTTTACTGTAGGTACATTGCCAAACATAAGTTCATAGGATGTCTTATCTGTTCCTGGCCTCAATTGGGTTCTGTTGATAGTATATACTCCTATGTTCACTGCATCTCTCCAATAGGTGTGCGTAACATTTCCTTCAATCATCATAGTGTGCGTTGTATCAAGTATGATCATGTTCCTCCTTTCTACAATCCCATTCTGCTGTGGGGTTCTAGGTGCACTCAACTGTCTTTTAATACCATGCTCTTCACAATAGTCATAAAACTGATCAGAGGTGAACTCTCCTCTTCTATCAGATCTCAGACATTTCAGTTTCAATCTGGATTCATTCTCAACTTTAGCTTTGAATATTTTGAACTTCTCAAAGGCTTCAGACTTCTCCTTTAAGAATGCAACACACATCATCCTAGAAAAAGCATCAACAAAAAAAATGAAATAACTTTCTCCGTAGTATGATCTTGTTTGAGTAGGACCACACAAATCTATATGCACTAGGTCCAATTTGTTCTCAGCTAAGTTTTGCTTGCTTCTGAAGGAACTCCTTACATGCTTTCCCATAACACATTCCCTGCATATTGTGTCAACTGGTCTTGCAATACTTGGTAGGTCTCTAACTGCCTTAACATTGTTGATCTTTACTATATTATCAAAGTTGATATGATAGTCTTTTGTGCCATAAGCAACTATCATCTACCTTTGCAACAAAACAGCTTACATCAGAATTAAGCTGAAAAATGTTACCTTTTGTTTGGATCCTGATGCAATCATGTCTCCAACCTTGTTGTTAATGATACATTTGTTGTCTTTGAACTCTAACTAATAACCTTTGTCAAGTAGCTATCCAACACTCAGCAAGTTATGATGTAATCCATCAACATATAGAACATCATCTGTCTTATTCTTTCCATCCAAAGTGATAGAACCTCTGCCTATGATAGGTTTGGGAGTGTTATCTCCAAATATAACCATACCACCTTTGTACTTGTCTAATTGAACAAATCTTTCTTTGTCACCTATCATATGATGAGAGCATCCACTGTCAACGATCCAATCAGTTCTAATGTCTGCTTTGGAAATTAGGGCTATCTCTTATTCTTCCTTTTCATCTACAATGTCTATTTCCTCAAGAAACCTTTCCATATCTCTAAGGGAAACAAATCCAATTTCATCTTCTCCTGAATCTTCATTGGTTACACCTTCTTTAGAATGATATCATTCCTTCTTATATTTGGGTTTGTAATCAGATCTAAACTTCTTGACTCTTGTGGGACATTTAGATGCAAAGTGACCTATCTTATTACATGAAAAGCATTTGAATGGAAGTTGTCCTTCATATTTACCTTTTCCTTTCTTTTTTCTTCTAGCAATCATAGCTATGATTTCTTCAAGTTCTTCATCAGCTTCTTCTTCCTCATTGTGATTGGAGATGTGTAAGGATTTCTTTCCATGGAGTATGGCTTTGAAAGCTGTTTCACTTTTAGGTTCCATCTTCAATCTTGATATCTCAAATGCAAAGATTTTTCTGATTGGTGTATCTCTTTTGAATTTTTGTGAGAATTGCATAGTTTCCTCTAAAATACTGATCTTTTTTTCATAATATAATGTCAAAGTAGTTAACAAAATGTCCATTATATCTTCTTCTAATATTTCACCACCACTATTCCTGATTCCAGATACTGCTTCATTTATCCTTTGATTGTAAGTTGTAATGTTCTCTTCAGGTAACATCTCAAGACTGTTGTATTTCTTCTTCCATGTCTTCCTGCGTGCATTCTTTGCTTGAACATCTCCTTCAAACATGTCTTCTAAATACTTCCATATGGTATAGTCTCTATCAATATTCTTGATTTCATAATATTCACTGTCAGATAAGGCACTGATTAGGGCTTCTTTCACAATTGCATTATGTGTAAATATATCCTTTTTTCTGTTAGTAGCATCATCCTTTGCAAGGTCTTTCAAAGATGTAATTATAACCTCTTGTGTGGCAATTTCAAATATCTCAAATCCAATGCACTGTAGATGTGTTATCATTTTGTTTTTCCAATCCAAATAATTATATCCATCAAACTTAGGGCTTTCTTTTCTGAAGTAAGACATCTGATCTACCTTAAGTTGTTAGGCTTCTTCTCCAAGGCCCTTGGCTCTGATACCAATTGTTAGAATTTTCCGTAACGATAACTGAGAGGGGGGTGAATCAGTTATTAGTTACTTAAGTCCTTTTTACTTCTTGACTTTAGTATACAACAAAGTAAATGCATAATCAGATAACACAGTACTCAACACACAATTTGATTATGGGGAAACCAATTGGTAAAAATCCCAGTGGGAATTAGTACCCACAATAAAATATACTTGTTTGTAGTAATCCCTATTAGAAGATATTTCAACCATGTTAGGAGTTCTACAATATAATGTAATAAGTATAGTGACCTAGTTAATAGTCAGACCCTGTTAGGAGTCTTTTAGAAATAACCCTGTTAGGGGTGGTGGACACACTGTCCAAAAGCTCACTGCTTGATGGTGAAGGCTACAACCTTTTGAATAATAGATATGCACTATATCTAATGATGAACTATAGAGTAGACCTACTGTCTTCACATAGACCCTTGATGAATGAACCAACTCTGATAATCTGCTCTGTACATCTTTCTTCACTTTTCATATCATTTACACTTGGCATATCACAATTGAACTACTATAAGTATCTTCTCCAAATTAGAAGGTCATGTCAGCTCTTAGAAACACTTCATCAATATCTTATTTAGCTTAAATAAGCATGCAAACAATATTAAGTCCATGCAAGTCAATGCCAAACTAACGCGACGCTTCGCTGAGTCAGCCTCACCAAATTAACCATAACGTTGCAATCATCTTGAAACACGTTTGGTGCCTTTGGATTTATATCATCAACTCATAATTAATCATGCATATACACATGCATATCCTTAAGATAGGTGCAATGCATGAAACATGTTATATATGTTAGCCCTAAACCCTTATAGTTCCAGAGCTGTGACTGCTAATAATAGAGTTGCATAACTTTACTTAAACATCATATCTGGGTCTGCGTGTATGAACATAACATAATAAACATGTCAACAATATGTATCTATCCACGCAAGTCTTCATGTCATCATTCAGATAAGTTCATACAGAATTACTACTATGTATTATATGTTGTCATCAATGACAAACATACAATAAATCAACTACTCTTAATCAAATATCCAACAAATCCAACCCTAATTTGTTAGTTAGATTTCATTTTGTACGGACTGTTCAGTAGGAAGGATCAATTTACAGTGTGTTTTTATGATAGAGCCATCATCCATCACTTTATTTGATTGAATGGTCTGAATGAATGATGGAATAGTGTTTGAAATGTAGTTTACAAGCTTTGTGTGGTGGTATTTTAGTAGTTTAGTATGTCTACTTAAGTTTTGTTAATTAATAGGTGTTTTGCAAGTTCACTGGCCAGTTTTGGTCCAGTCATGTAAAAGTTTGGTTTTCTTGGAGTTCCTGTGGTTTAAACTCCATGACCACTTGGAATCAATCAGAGCCTTGTATATACTATGTAAATATGTCTTGTGGAGTATGTGTGTGTGTGTGTGTGTGTGTGTGTGTGTGTGTGTAGGGGAAATCCAAGAATAACCAGGCCCTAGGCGAGTGATGAGCATTCTGGCTAGGATAACTGGAAGCAATAGTAGCAATGGTAATTGAAGAGTGATTGGTATGAGCCAATCAAGGTTGGGGAAGTGAGGAGGCATTTATTGTAGACCTTATTATGGAAGGATAAGATTAGAGGAGTCAAACTGATCAAAGAAAGAAGTTCACATTACCAAACTAGTCTACATGTCTCCAAAACCCTTATTTTTAGGGGTTTGGTAGAAATCTACTGTACGGACACCATTAGGGTTTGAGACCTAGTGAATCCTCAAGGGAAGGAAGAACCCACAAAGAATATCCAATTGGTTTTTGGTTTTGTTAAGTTTTTGTGGGAAAAAGACCACATTTTCAATATTTTGGAGGGCTAATAGGCCTAAAAAGGATACAACGGCCAAATAGTTGATTTTGGGTCTCGATTGAAAAATAGTTGAAGGGGTCACCAAATTGGATCCATAGGAGTGTGAATAGGAATAAGGGGAGTAGGAAAGACTAACCCTAGGTATTTGACACCATTAGAGTTTTTAGAGGCTTGTGAAGCCATGCTTGCAAGGAAGTGAAGAAAGAGTGAGAAGAGTGAAGTTTGGAGTTGGTGAGAAGTTCCTAGGAGGTTAGGGGATTAGGAAAACAATCCTCTAAATAGCTTAGAGATTAAGAGACCCTAAGAGAGATCATTGAAGGTCTTGGAAGAGCTAGAATCTCTAGGAGAGGAACCTCCTCGTCAAATTGGTATTAGAGCCATTGAAAGGCTTGGGTGATTGAATTGGTGTATGTCAGATTTGAGTGAGTCCAAAATGGTGACCAATGTAGAGTTGGCCAAAGATTTGTCAGAGAAATAAATCAAGAATAGGCTTATTGAAGAAGCAATGGAGGAAATGGAGATCAAAATGGTAGAGGTTGCAGAGATAGCTAGAAATTTGAGAGAAGAAGTGCATGGAGGGTTAAATAAAGGTAAGTATCTATTAGAAGAGGAAGTAGAACAAGAGCTTGATCCTCTTCTACCTGAGGAACCATTCATCAAAGCACTCAAAGCATTGAGTGGGAAGGCTCTAGAAGGAATATCATTTTTCTCTGGTAAGATAGATACAGAGTTAGTTATGGAATGGCTTGAAGGGATGGAGAATCACTTCGAGTGTGATGGGGTTACAAAAGCCCAAAAGGAGAAGATAGCCAAGTCAAGGCTAAGAGGGAAAACACTTACATGGTAGAAGTTATTGCAGGAAGAAAGGGAGAAAGAGGGAAAGAAGCCCATAAATAATTGGATGAAAATGATGTCAAAAGTGAAGGATTATTATCTTCTAGAGGATTATGACATCCAACTACATAAGAAGAGGCAAAATCTTAGGCAAAAAGACCTAGATGTGGAAGCCTATACCGAGGAATTTTAAAAACTTTGTCTTAGATAAAGAATCCAACAGATAGAGAGGATTAAAGTTGAAAGATACCTTAATGGATTAAGGTGGAACATCCAAGAAGAGCTTAGTCTCTTCACTCTAACTTCCATTCATAGTTTTTTTCAAATGGCTTTGAAGGGGGAAGAAAAACTAAGGAAAAGACAAGATTCTAGCTCCAAAAGTAGAGGAAGGGGTAGAGATAATAGAGGTGGCCATAGAGGAGGAACAAGTGGCCAAGGAAATGATAGTAGGAGTCAAGGAGACTCTAGATATGTAGATCAAGGATAGGAGTCTAGTAATAGAGGTGGATTCAATAATAGAGGAAGGGGTTCTTACAATAGTGGCAGAGTAAGGACAGGAGGATTTGGAAGGGGATCTTATTTCACCTCCATGAAATGTTACAACTATGGATAGTTGGGACACCCTACATATAGGTGTCCACATAAGCCAACATCCTCACAAGGAGAAAAGAGGATCAACTATGTCCAAGAGGAGGAAAACACTAAGCATTTAGAGGTCAGTTTGGATTCAAAGAAAGGTGAAAGTTTGATGCTTAGGAGAATACTAATTAAAGAACCTACTAAAGATGGATACAAGAAAAGGAGGGATATTTTCAGAGTTAAGTGCAAGATAATGGGGAAAGTATGTAAGGTGATCATTGATTCAGGATCTACAGATAATGTAATATGAGATGAGGTAGTAGAGAAGCTAAAACTCACTAAAATTCCACATCAATGCCCTTACAAAGTCACATGGTTGAATAATGGCCAGAAAATCCTAGTCAATGAACAAGTGTGGGTAGAATTTTCTATTGGGAAGTATCATGATAAGATACTATGTGATGTTTTTCCAATGGATGCTTTCCATTTGTTACTTGGAAGACCATGGCAATATGATAGAGATGCAGTCCATAATGCGAAGGATAACAAGTATACTATCAAGAAAGATGGGCTCACCTACAAGATACAGTCCATATTAGAGGAGGAAACAATGGAGAAGGCAGAATCCAGTGCCATGATACTAGGTGGGAAAGAATTTCTAAAGGATATAAAGGAAGAAGAATTTGGCTATGCAATCTTGCTAAAGCCAAAGGAGGAGGAGTCTCATGAGAAGGCACCTATACCACATGAGGTAAGAGAACTGAAAGAATAGTTCAAGGATATAATTTGAGAGGGTACACCAGCCACCCTTCCACCTAAGAGGGAAATAAGTCATCAAATTGACTTCATGCCAGGAGCATCTTTGCCAAACAAGTCTGTATACATGATGATGTTGGAAAGTTGACTCCTAGGGAGTATATGGTTTATTTTGTATTGTCATTATGGAAAAAAATTCATATGAAGTTTTGACAGTAAACTATGAAGTGAAAATTGACAAAGTGTAGAAGACAAAATAGAACAGTGACTTACAGTCAATCAAGGCATCAACACACATGTGTATGACCACATTAGGAAATACACATTTAGACTTAATCTCTATAAATGTTATTATGCTTACCCTATACACGCATGGTATGGAATGGCAGTACAGACAAGTTATAGAAAGAACAAGTACACTAGAAGTTCAGAATACAAAGTATGAAGCCGACTTCATGATTTTGATTAGCATATAATCTTTTGTTATGTAAAGGCTAAGCGCCCATTGTAATAAGTTTATAATCATGTATTAAATATTTTTGTAAACATGCTTAAGCCAATTTTTTTGGAAGCATTGTGAATATTGTTTTTGGGCCGACTAAGGTCTTGTTTGTAGTCGCGTCTATTCAAGCATAAAGATATATATATGTAATGCAAAGATACATTTGAAGTCTCATCAAAATAGTCAAAGAAGATGTATAGAAGAGTAGTATGAAGATATCAGTATGAGATAGAGCCCTTAAAGAGGTTAAGACCATAAGCACGTAACTAGAACTGATTAGACATCTGTTTCACATACAACAATTCACTTTTGGATATAGTGCATATCTATTCTCAGGAGGTTGTAGCCTTCTTTCTCTTTGAGTAGTCAGCTCTTGGATAGTGAGTCCTCACCCTTAATAGGGTTATTTGTAAAATAATCCTAATAGGGTCAGACCCTTAACTAGGTCATTGTACTTGCATTGTAAAGACTGCTTCTAACAGGGCAAAGGAACTTTAACAGGTTCATTATACTAGTACAATATTTATGGGTACTAATTCCCACTAGGGTTTTCCTCTAATCAAGGTTTCCCCGTAATAATATCAAGTGTTATGTGTTCTTGTGTTAAGCTTCATAGGATGTATATTTGATTTATGTTTAACTTGTTGAATTTGAATAACCAAATTGTTGGAGATCAAAGCTATGGTCCTTAGAGAGAAAAGTTTAACCACTTGAGGAGATCATGGATTCGGTAGAATTCAAACATCTGAAAAAGAATCTTGAAGTATCCCTTGAAGATCTAGATAGATCTAAGAAATAAAATGAAGAACTTAAACTAAAATTTGATGGCTCACAAATGCTTATCAAGAAACTAAGGAAAGAACTAAAAGAGTGCTCCACCAATGATTTGAAGCTAAATGAAGAGAACATGTCTCTAAAAGATAAGATAGAATAATTGAATGATAATTTAACTAATAGCTTAAAAGCTATTGAAGAAAAGAACAAAGAAAACAAATAGTGGGATGAAGAACTCATGCAAGCCAATATGAAAATCTTGGAATTGGAAAATATCAATAACAAAATTGAATGTAAATTATCAGGAGAAAAAGACAAGATTGATAAACTACACACAAGCTCTGATCTGATTCAATCACAACTCTATGAAAAAAAGATACAAGGTGACACCATTGGTATGGGATATAGTTTAGCTCAAATTGAGATCAATTCATTACAAGAAAGAAAGAAATCTCTAATAGAATCTTCAAAATAAAAGAAGATTGAAAATCATGAAGAGACTAAAGCAGAATCACCAAAAGATAAGCACAAGGCAGTCAACCATACTTTCTATGCCTGTAACAAGCATGGACACTTGGCAAGAGATTGTAAGAATGTAAGACCCTTTAATGGTTACTGTTACTCCTATAATAAGTTTGGTCATAGGGTTATTCATTTCAGAACAAATCAAATAAATCAGCCACAACTGAACCAAAGGAATCAAACTCAATTCAATCAGAAAAATCAACCTCAAAGAAACTTGTAGAACATTACATGTCAGATATGTAACTACAAGGGACACACAACCAACAAATGCATCATGATGAATAATAACACTAGACCTCCTATCATCTGTCACTCATGTGGAAAAGTTGGACATATCTCAAGGTTTTGCAAATCAAGAACAAAAGGACAAGAGAATCCCAAGAAGTCTTTGTTTGAAGAATCAGGAGAAGTCAAGTTTGTGGAAGCCAAAGCTAACTCAGATAAAATATGGGTTGAAGTAATGAAGGATAATGAAGAGAACAAGGTAGCAGATGTATCCTTAGTGGATGCACCTTCTACTTCTGAATAGTTGACCCTCATGGTCTTAGGGGGAGCTATTCTAGCTCTAAACCCCTGTGTGGCTAGTATACTCACCTTTGAGTATGCGTCTATGGATTCATGCATGTAATCATGAATTAAAGTTGTATGCATTCACGAATTGCATTTACTTCATTTAGAATAAAGTTTGAAATTCTCTTTGTAAACCACTTTACGACAACGAGCATTAAATGCAATTGATCTTTATATAAATTGGAAAAAGATCTTTAAAAACTCACTTTGCATTTGAGATTGAAGCATTCAGAAAGCAGATAGGCATCAAGCATCAAAGCACTACAGCTTGAAGGATTAGTTGTTTTGTGAATGGATTATATTTGGAATGGAACCCTAGCAGTGGTGTCATTTTAGAATCATCATGAAACCCTAGTTAACCTAGTTACAAGTAAGTATGGAAACCCCTATTGTATTCGACATTTCTGAAAGGAAGAGATTTTTTTTTAAGAAGCATCCATTCAAGTCCATACTGGATGATGTTGAAGGAGCATTCTCTAGGACTTTATTAGGAATTGTACATGTAGAAGACATCTGTGCATATGTTTATTGGAAAAGGAAATAGTTGGAGACAACAACATTTCATCTCTCATGGGTTCTATGATGAAACTAGACTATACATTCAAGGATGAATATGCACATTTCACTGATAACCCTATCTTTGATTATTCCAATGTGCATGAGTTTTATGAGCCAGAATGGGTGAATATATTACTAAGTAGGATACATGATGATCTATACTGGATAGGTGAGGTTCTTGTTCGCATCACTGCAGATCTAATTCATGAGATGAATGGACTTCCCAAGACTGGACCAGCTCTTCCAACTGGTAAAGATGTTAAGAAACAAGTTGAGAAAGCATGCTTATCCAAGAGTGATAGGGAGGATATGATAGTTGATCCCATCAAGGAAGATGACATAAACCTAGTTACCATGATACTAGGTTATAAATTTCAGCACGCAAGAAGACTAAACAGTGTATCTACAACTACTGTCTTAGCAACAATAAAAAAGGTGAATGATAATACTCAGTACAACCTATGTGAGATATTATGCACTCAATTGATTGACATCATTCAAGATATTAAACATGACAAGAGGGAGATATTCATGTTTGGCTCATTGATCATATATCTCTACTTCCACATAGTAGGAAAGGTTGCAAATCTTTACCTAGACAAAAGTGAACCCACTATGTCACAGATTTCACCAAAAGCCACATCAGAGAGTAGTGTGAAGGATTCTATGGACATAGACATCAAGACATTCAGGATAAAGATGTAGAAGAGGTTCAGGATACCTGAGAAAATTGTTTAGAAGTACAAAGACACCATATGCTTCATGGTGGAGACTAATTGTACTTTCATGGAGGCAGTTGAGCCTAGGACAAAATGGATTCACCATCTTGCTTATGAAGTCAAAGAACATGTTTTGGAAGGTTATGCACAAGTCCTCTTATCTGCGCCCAAGGATCCCAATGAACTTAGATGGGGCACTTATAAAGAAAAGACAAATCAAGTTGATTCTGTCGTATACAGTACTGAGAACAAAAGGAAGGCATCTAGGATTTCCTCAAATATCCTAAAAGTTAATGGTGTTACACAAGAAGATCTTGATAGAGCTAGAGAAGCTAAGATAGCCAAAGAACTTGAGAAGACTCCCACAAAAGTAAAAATAGAAAAGACTAATGATATGCCCAAGAAGAAGAAGAATAAATTAAATTATGATACATATGTGCCATCAACCACCATTGATCTGGATGCATCTCCACCATCAGTACCTAGAAAGAAGTCTAGAGGAAGGAAGCAAGCACCCACTAGTCATCCATCCTTAATAACTACAAGGAGCAAGGTAAAGAAAACACAAGATCCTCCTAAGGTAGGTTTCAGACCTAGTTTTAATGTCTTAAGGAACAAAATTGTCAATGAAGAAAGACTAGAGTCTCTCAAGAATGTATATGACAAATATCAAGAGATAGTCAAATCAAAGATTCATTCTATGATCATCTCTCAGATGATTAAGTTCAAAAGGACTATATTGGAACTCAAGACTATCATACAAGAAAGGTATGGAACATACTTGATATGTTAAAGAGCCAAGAAATTGAAGAGGATATGAGTATATAAGAGAAGAAACTTTGGATAGTCTTCTCCCGGTGTGCTCGTATGATGAGAAAGTCATTTTGTTGGATTTAGTAAAGCCGCACCTAAGAACCAAAACAAGAATTCTTCATATAAGGAGTATGATCTGGTTGATGAAGAGACTCATAAAGAATTTGAGTGGGTATTTCTGGATAGACATATGTATCCATCAATGGCACCTATAGCTAATGCAACTCCAGTTCCTCCTAAATAGGTTGTAGAACTAGTAATTCAGAATGTACCTAAGACAGGTCCACAGGTTTCAGTGTCCTCAGTCTCAATAGCCTCTGATATAGAAAAAGATTCAGGGGATACTATAGTGATTGATTATATCAAGATATCTATGACCGCTTCTGCTAATGATATGGATAAAGTTGAAAAAGAATTTGTAAACTTGGAAGAGACAGAGAAGGCATACACTAATGATACATCTTTGCGACAAGATAAAGTTCCCTCTATAGATTCAACAAGCTTGAACAAAGAGGAAGATAATAAAAACAATGAGACACAAGTCATGGAGATCCTAGTTAAAAGTGAATGAACGGATACAAGTCAGAATACCACATTCACACCATCCATTCAACCATCTACCTCATTGTTGTCAAGTTTAACTCCCGAATCAAGTTTAACTCCTGACTTAGCAAGTCTGGATGCATGGGGAGAAGAGGATTTAATTAAGATCATTGTCCTAGCCATCAAAAAAGCCAAAGAGAAATAGGTTATGAGAAACCCTCTCTTCTTGGAATAAGTAAACATCTTGAATGACCTAGTACTTGCAGACAAGAAAGTAGAAAAAATTCCATCAGTTGATGATGTAGACAGTATACTAACAATCTTCAAAGCACATTTTACAAGCCTAGTAGACTCAGCTACTAGAATTGTAGAAGATGAGTACAAAAAGGAAAGGTTGAATGAACTAGTAAAGAATTTTTCCTTAGATTTAAATTCATTGAAGATCGGTCAGTCTATGTTGAAAGAGTTGGTAGCTAAAGGCAGAAATGTAATAGCCAACTACATGGATAGGGTGAAATTCACCTCTGAACACATCAAGAAGATAGATGAGGCATATATCTTAGTTGAAAGTATTAGGAAATTAGTCAAGACATCCATGCAAGACATGAACATCTGCATCAGTATCTATCAAGGTCAATTTGATAAGATTGAAAAGGCAAAATATGAGATTAATAAGATAAGAATTAGACAGACCCAACTGAGAAATGCACTAGCACCCTCCTTGGAAGTTCTGTATGAGAACATCAAATAAATTGATGCCACTATTTTCACATATGATCAAGGTCCCTGCATGGACCTGATAAAAATGAAGAAGCTCACTTATGCTATATGCACCCATCTCTAGACAGTCGATGCAATGAAGGCATTCGAGTAGCAAGAGATAAAGAATCTTTAGGTTGTATATCCAGATGTATATATGGAGTAAGTCTCTAGAGACTTACAATTTTGACACCTTTGTCATTAATGTCAAAGGGGGAGTAATATACAAGGAATATGTGTATATATGGGGAGTAGTATAAATTATAAAGCATAATGATATACAGTTTTTGTGTTAAGTCAATTTTGAGTAACTTGGCCACATTCCTTTCTTGCCATGAATGACAAAGGGGGAGATTGTTGGAAAGTTGACTCCTAGGGGGTATATGTCTTATTTTGTATTGTCATTATGGCACCAAAGTCATATGAAGTTTTGATAGTAAACTATGAAGTGAAAATTGACTAAGTGTAGAAGATAGAATAGAATAATGACTTACAGTCGATCAGGGCATCAGCGCACGTGCGTATGACCACATCAGGATATTTGCATTCATAATTAAACTCTATGGTATGTTATTATGCTTACCCTATACACGCATGGTATAGAATGGTAGTATGGACAAGTTATAGAAAGAATAAGTACACTAGCGGTTCAGAATACTGAGTATGAAGCCGACTTCATGATTTTGATTAGCGTATAATCTTTTGTTATGTAAAGGCTAGGAGCCTACTGCAAAAATTTTATAATCATGTATTAAACATTTTTGTAAACACGCTTAAGCCAATTTTTTTGGAAGTGTTGTGAATATTGTTTTTGGGCCGACTAAGGTCTTCTTTGTAGTCGCATCTATTCAGGCATAAAGATATATATATGTAATACAAAGATACATTTGAAGTGTCATCAAAATAGTCAGAGAAGATGTATAGAAGAGTATGTTAGAATAGTCCCAAAGGATAACTAAGAGGGGGGGTGAATCAGTTATCAGTTACTTCAGTCCTTTTTACTTCTTTAACTTTAGTATACAACAAAGTAAATGTATAATCATATAACATAGTACTCAACACACAATCTAATTATGGGGAAACCAAATAGTAAAAACCCTGGTGGGAATTAACACCCACAATAAACTATACTCGTTTGTAGTAATCCCTGTTAGAAGATATTTCAACCTTGTTAGGAGTTGTACAATACAATGCAATAAGTATACTGACCTGGTTAAGGGTCAGACCCTGTTAAGAGTCTTTTATAAATAACCCTGTTAGGGGTGGTGGACTCACTATCGAAAAGCTCACTGCTTGATGGTGAAGGATACAACCTTCTGTATGATAGATATGCACTATATCTGATGATGAACTATAGAGTAGACCTGCTGTCTTGATCAGTTCCAGTGTATTATAATCTTTCACTTCTTCTTCACATAGATCCTTGATGAATGAACCAACTCTGATAATCTACTATTTACATCTTTCTTTACATTTCGTATCATTCACACTTAGCTTATCACAATTGAACTACTATAAGTATCTTATCCAAATTATAAGGTCATGTCATCTCTTAGAAACACTTCATCAATATCTTAGTCGGTTTAACTAAGCACACAAACAATATTAAGTCCACGCAAGTCAATACTGAATAGACGCAACGCTTCACTTAGTCGGCCTCACCAAATTAACCATAACTTTGCAATCATCTTGAAACAAATTTGGCACCTTTGGATTTGTATCATGAACTCATAACTAAACATGAATATACACACACATATCCTGAAGATAGGTGCAACTCATGTAACACATTATATACGTCGGCCCTAAACCATTATACTTCTGGAACTGTAACTGCTAATAACAGAATTGCATAACTTTACTGAAACATCATATCTGGGTCTACATGTATGAAAATAACATAATAAACATGTCAACAACATGTATCTATCCACGCAAGTCTTCATGTCATTATTCAGATAAGTTCATATAGAATTACTACTGTGTATTATATGTTGTCATCAATGATAAACATACAATCAATCAACTACTCTGAATCAAATCTCCAACAATCTCCCCCTTTGACATTGATGGAAACATATGATATCAAAAAAAACCTCTATTCATGGTGTCCTCTTTCTTTTACAATCTTCTCAATATCCTCATCAAGGATTTCTCTAAACTACTGCAGTTCCTCTGTCCGTGTTTTTGTTCCATCTATTTACTCCCCCAGAGTATATGCTCCCCCTTATTACATACTCTTCCTTACTATATACTCCCCCTTTTACATCAATGGAAAAGGGCACCATAGTTCTTTAGGCATAGGTACTACTCCAGAAGTAGAGTATTCGACCATTCATCAGTCACTTAATGACTGATGTCTTTGCTACTTCTTCTAAACATACTTAGGAGAGGGAATTACTCTCAACTTCTCCCTAAGATACTCAAAAGTATACTTTGATAAGGGCTTTGTGACAATATCTGCCAACTATTCTTTGGTGTTCACATAGTCCAATTTCACTTCTTTGTTTGCAACTATCTCTCTTAAGAAATGGTACTTGATCTCTATGTGTTTTGTCTTTGTGTGCATGATAGGGTTCTTAGACATGTTGATAGTGCTAGTATTATCACAACGAATGACAATAGGATAATCAACCTGAATGCCAAAGTCTTTGACCATCCGCTTGATCCAAACCATAGTTGAACAATTCAGTGCTACTGCAACATATTCAGCTTCTGTTGTTAACTGAGAAATATAGTTCTGCTTCTTGCTTATCCAAGAGACCAACCTATCTCCAAGGAATAATGTGTTGGAAATAAGGATGGAGTAACTGAGAGGGGAGGGGTGAATCAGTTACCACAAAAATAAATCCACAAGTCCCTTAGATGTCTTTAATATATATATTACTGTTACTCGGTGAATTAACCTTAT
>MU226247.1:2279019-2289254 GCA_018584345.1 Thuja plicata
TGCATCCAAACACACCATGTCAGCAATATTGATGCAAGAAAATGAAGAAGGAATACAAGCTCCCATTGCTTTCATGAGTATGCCTCTAAAAAATCATGAGCTGAAGTATTCTCAAGTTGAAAAACATTCTTATACAGTGGTGAGAGCATTGAATAATTTTAGATTTTATATCTTGCATTCGCATTCAGTCATCCATGTGCCTGATGTCGTTGTAAAGAGTGTATTAACACAACAAGATGTTGGTTGTAACCATAGAGGAGCTTGGATTGCAAAGGTCCAGGAGTATGACATAGATGTCAGGCCAAAAAAAATCATAAGAGGGGATGCTCTTTGTAGGGCCATAGTAGAGAATCAACAAGTTGAAGATGATGATGACGAAGTGTTGATGGTAAGTCTACAAGATCCTTGGTTTTTAAATATTGCATATTTTTTGACTTATGGTGAATGTCCGGATGGATTAACTGCTAAACAAAGGAGAAATTTAAGGAATAAAGCTTTGAAGTATGTCATCCATGATGATGTTCTTTATAAGAAAGCAATTGATGGTACTTTTCTGAGATGTGTTGATAAGGGACAGCAGGAAAAGTTGTTGAAATCTTTTCATGATGAAGCATGTGGAGGTCACTTCTCATCTACCGTGACAGCTTTCAAGATTCTAAGGCAGTGCTATTATTGGCCTAGAATGTTCAAGGATGCATACAAGTGGGTGGCTAATTGTGAAAAGTGCAAGTTGTTTACAGGAAAACCTCAGTTGGCTGCATTACCTTTGAAATCGGTGGTGATAGATGCTCCTTTTCAACAGCTGGGTTTGGACTTTGTAGGACCAATCAATCCTCCTTCAAGTCAAGGGCATTCATACATCTTGACTGCCACTGATTACTTCAGCAAATGGGTTGAAGCTAAACCTATGAAGAGGGCTACATCTGAAGCAGTGTGTGAATTCATCAAAGAACAAATTTTGGTCAGATTCGGGGTTCCAACAAAATTGATCATGGATAATGCCTCATATTTCTCATCCTCAGAAATAGCTGCCTTTTGTTATGATTATGGAATTCAGATAGGGCATTCTTTAGATTATTTCCCTCAAGGAAATGGACAAGCTGAGTCAAGTAATAAAAACTTGATTAATATTTTAAAGAAATTGGTGACTGATAATCAGAAGAACTGGCATAAGAAAATACATGATGCTCTATGGGAAGATAGAAATACTCCTAAAAGAGCCATTGGTATTTCTCCTTTTGCATTGGTGTATGGAGTAGAAGCCAACTTACCATTGCCATTAGAACTTGCTGCTTGCAAACTAAAAACCACAATTGAGGATGATGTTTTCAAGGATGGCTTGGAAAAAAGGATCTTGTATTTGACAAAGTTGCAAGAGGAAAGGGAAGACATGGTCGACAAGATCACTGAACATCAGAACTGAGTCAAGAAGTTGTTTGATAAGAAAGCAAGGCCAAGAAAATTCATGGAAGGTGATACAGTGCTGCTATGGAATAAGAGATGTGAACCTAAAGGAATGCATTCTAAGTTTCAATCCTTGTGGAAAGGTCCATTCCAGATTGTGCAGGCGAATCAGAATAATTCTTTCAGATTGGCATATCCTTCCGGAGAGTCCCTGCCATGTTCCTATAAAAGGCAGGATTTGAAGCTATACCAGATGCATAATTGAAGAGCAGGTAACCCCTGAATAGTAGTTAGTTAGGTAGGTGTCCTTTTTGTGTCGTAGTTAGTGGTTGTTTTCTCTTTCTTTATTTCAAGTTTCCCTACTCCCCTTCATCCTCCCTGTATGCATTTTCTCATTGTTCTCTTTGGTCTAGACTTCGCAACCCAATGCTTAAGGCACTTACGAAACCAGAGAAGCTGAATTCTTCATACACTTTGCAGTACATGATCCCCCAGTCGGAGCCAGCTGTTGCACCATTTCTTATCCTGTTTCCATGATGTCAAAGTGTTAGTCTTAATGTTTCAAGTCAGGTCCGGTCATGTAATGTCTAGGTCTAGATTTCCTCTAGGATATGAAATTTTTTCCGGGTTTCCTTCATATTGCTTTCATATTTTAACCGGGTGGGATGTTTTCAAGGCCTCATTTTTGGGTAGGTTATAGATCCCAACCCAGCAAGGATTGTGTGCTCCTATTAATGATCATTTTCAAGCAAGTTGGTGGTTGAGATAATTTGGATTTAGCTGGATAGTATCATATGGAAATCCTTAGAGTATACACAGTCAATTGGTGCTTTTCATAATTTGAAGGCATGGATCGATTCTTTAAGTCTTCACAATCCCAACAGTGAAAACAACATGCAATTTGGTGCTAAAATAAGGAAGTTATAAGACGACGGGTTTCTGAATTTTGGCTACTCCATGGTGGGTTTTGCACCTCTCGGGTGATTTTCTGCAAGGAAGAATTTTGCACTTTACGGGTTTCGCACCTCTTTGGTGATTTTCCGCAAAGAAGAACTTTGCACTATGTGGGTTTCACACCCCTTTGGTGATTTTTTGCAAGCTTAGTTATAATAAGGTGGGCCTGATTTATTAAAAATGGATATTATGTTATTGTTTTAAGAGATCAAATAAAGCATGTGCTTTAAGTTAAGTAGCCCGTGCATTTAAAAATGATGTGCGGAAAGACAGGTAGTGGCTTCTCCATTATGTGGAAATCGCACCTACTAGCTGCGATTCCCGCAAAGAAGGTTTTTCACATATTTCGGGTTTCGCACCTCTTTTCCATTTTTTTGCAATGGAGAAGTGAGATGGTCATTTTCTACCAAGGAGAAGCTTCAGTCTCATTTTCCGCGAAGAGAAGCCAAGTTGCGAATTTCCACCAGGAGAAGCACTTTTCCAATTTTCCGCAATGGAGAAGCACTTTTCCAATTTTCCGCTAGAGAAGCTCTTTTCCAATTTTTTGTAATAGTGCTCATAGATGGTCGAAGTGGGAAATCCAAAATCAGGTGCACCGCAGCCATTTGCGCACTCAGTCTACCAAAACCCACCGTCTCATATCTTGCAAGTTTTAAATTCTTTTTTCACATCTGATCACATGGGTCGTTTTGAAATCATTCAAAGAGTAAATGATGTTTCAACTCTGTGGCCCAATGGATTCAGCTCAGTAATGCTAGTTGGAGATGAAGAGTTTCAGATTCCATAGTGACTGTTCGAGTGCTCAGATTTGAAAAGTCTTTTTCTTTGCATTCTGTATCTTTGTATTCGAAGAAGAGGAAAGGTCATTGGCTCTGAGAAGCCTGATGTATTATAGAATCTATAAATTCTATAAAGAATTCTATATACAAGGTCAGAAAACTTGTCAAGGAAGCAGTGTGATTCTATTTATAGAGTTGAATTCCTGTTTGTTGTTCCATTTTCATAGTCTATTTGCATGGTGAATAAAAAGAATAGTTATAAGTGAAACTGCTTTTTCTTAATGAATGCCATTTCATATCAGAAATGGTGGTGTGATCAATTCCAGTTGGTCTCTCATTTTTAATTCTTCCTCTGTTCACTCTTTATTTTAGTTGCATTTCTAAATAGAAAGTACAATTATATATGGAGTTGTGATTCCTTCTTGAATTCCATTTCATGATTAGTAGTTGCAGTATAAGCAATTCTATTTGTTGTCTATATATGATTTTGCTTCTGTTCTCATTAGTAAGATATGAATTCTTAAAGTAGGTAGGTTCAAGTTAGATGATAGACTTCATGATAATCCGTGATCAACATTCCATTGGGGATTGTAGATTGTCCACCTTATCCTTGCTTGAATTGTTTGTTCCTACAAGCAATTTGGCTAAAAATCATAAGAAGATAATCTGATGATCATAAAGAAACAAATTCATTGAAGATTAAACACAATCAGGGAGTTGTACCTGTCAATTCAGAGGGCAGTGATAGAAGACTTACACTGACCCATTTGTTGGTGACATCCTTTTGTCCCTCACCTTGGGTGCTAAAAGAGTCAGAGATTATAAATCTAACGGGAGGACAAACTGTTAACCAACAGTGCTCCAGTCCTAGAGACTATAAAAGGAGGACTGAAAACAAATTTTGTGTGGACAAAGGTAGCTAATGATGGATTTGAGAGACTAAAGAAAGAAGTGGCTACTCAGCCTATTTTTCTACTACAAAGCTTTGATAAACCATTCATTTTGAAGTTTCACCCAAGTAGCACTGTAATGGGAGCTATCTTAAGTCAGGATGGCAGGCCTATGGCCTTTTTCAGTGAAAGACTCAGTGAGGCTAAGTCTAGGTACTCCTCCCATGACTTGGAGCTATATGCTCTTGTGCAAGCCTTAAATAAGTGGACACATTACCTATTACCTAAGGAGTTTGTTGTCTTCATAGATAACCAAGCTTTGAGTTACATCAACACTCAAGATAAGCTTAGCTTGAGAGACATCAAGTGGATGGAGTTCCTACAATCTTACACCTTTACTATTAAACATAAAAAGGGGGTGCAAAACAAAGTTGCAGATGCCCTTAGTAGGAGACTAATCACCATACAAGAGATTTAGATGTAGAGTACTGGAGTTGAGGGTTTCAAGGACCTATATGAGGGAGATTCAAACTTCTCAGAGATTTATCAAGTGTGTAGAGACTTTGAGAATCACTTTCATAGAAATTTTGCAGAGTATACATTGCAGAATGGGTTTCTATTCAAAGGCAAATAGCTATGTGTTCCAAAAGGCTCAATGAGGGAGAACCTCATACATGAGAAGCATAATGGAAGCCTAAGTGGACACTTTGGATGGAATAAGACATTGGACCTAGTGGAGAGGTTCTATTGGTGGCCAAAGATGCAGAAGGATGTGAGAAGATATGTGGAGTTGTGTGGCATATGTTAGAAGGCTAAAGGTACTTCATCAAATGCAGGACTTTACCAACCATTACCCATTCCAAGTAGACCTTGGGATTGCATAAGCATGGACTTTATAGTGGGGTTACCTAGGAACCCAACTGGATTAGACAGTGTGTTTGTTGTGGTGGATAGGTTTAGCAAAATGAGTCACTTCATACCATGTAAAACAACACATGATGCCAGCCATATTGCCTACTTGTTTTTCAAAGAAGTAGTAAGGATTCATGGCCTACCAATGAGTATTGTTGCAGATAGGGATGTAAAGTTCATGGGTAACTTTTGGAAGACCCTATGGAAGAGATTAGGCACAAACTTATCTCATGGATCTACCTATTATCCTCAAATGGATGGGCAAACTAAAGTGATCAACAGGGTACTTGGGAACTTGCTTAGGTGCCTAACCAAGGAATATGGACAAGGTTGGGAGCAAGTTATCCCACAGGCAGAATTTGCCTACAATGATAGTACCAATAGGGTGACAATGAAGAGCCCATTTGAAATTATATATGGGGCACATCCAAGGGGTGAGATGGAACTCAGAGACCTCAAAGGATATGAGGGAATTAGTGGGCATGCTGATGATTTTTCACAATCAATGAAGGAAGTTCATGAGCAAGTGCAAATGTCCTTGATGGAGGCAAATCAAAAGTTGAAGGCAAATAAAGATGAGGGAAGAAGAGAATTGCAGTTTGAAGTGGGTGAATTAGTCATGGTGTTCCTAAATAAGGAAAGACTACAAAAAGGGATACCTAGAAAGCTACAGATGAAATGAATTGGACCTTGTAAAATATTGGAAAAGTATGGACATAATGCATACAAGGTAGAGTTTCCCAAGGAGATGTCAATTTCTCCTATATTTAATGTGAAAGATTTGGTCAAGTATAAGGGGCCAAAGATGGATGAGATATAGTACAAAATAGAGGTACATAAGGACATGGGACAGTTCAAGACTCTGGAACAAGACAAGCCACAAGCTGAGAAGATATTGGATTCAAGGGTAAAGAAGAAAAATAGACATAAGATCTACATGGAGGATCTAGTGAAATGGAAGCAACAACCAAAGTCAGAAGCAATTTGAATAGCTGAGAGTGACTTCAAGAAACATGGAGTCAGTGAGGAGTTCTTGACACCAACTGTACCCTACTTGTTTTCTTGTAAGGGGGAGTATGATGTAGGAGCACCCTTAAGGTCTACTAGAAGATCTTAACTATTTTTGGCTTGTAGGTTGGTTTGGCCAACCATCCTTAAATAAGGACTAAGTATAAAGTCCCTAGTGTGTGTTTGGGGTGTGGTTTAGGTTTGAAGAGATTAGGGTTGTGTTGTTTGAGTCTAGTTGATTCTAGGAGTCTAAGGCCTAGAAGTCAACTCAAAAGTCAAAGAGTTGACCAAAGTCCCAAATTGGGAAGATTTTTAATGTTTTTTTGTTTTCTAACCATTTGAGGTCAATTGGTAAAATTTGAAACCAATTAGGACACTCAAAATGGAAAAGTTGCAATTTTGACAAAAGTTGTCAAAGTTGTCATGACAACATATCCTAGATTTTAGGAATCAGCCATTACAGTGCCCAAATCCCAACCAAATGGTCTAGATAGATGGGATATGAGTATATAAAGCTAATCCAACCATAATTTTTTAGTTAGATTTCATTTTGTACGGACTGATCAGTAGGAAGGATCAATTTACACTGTGTTTTTGTGACAAGGCCATCATCCATCACTTTATTGGATTGAATGGACTAAATGAATGATGGAATAGTGTTTGAAATGTAATTTCCAAGATTTTTGTGGTGGTAGTTTAGTAGTTTAGTCTTTCTAGTTAAGTTTTGTTAGTTAATTGGTGGTTTGCAAGTTTACTGGCCAATTTTGGTCCAGTCATGTAAAACTTTGGTTTTCTTGGAGTTATCATGGTTTAAAATATATGACCACTTGGAATCCATCAAAGCCTTATATATAATCTATAAACATGGCTTGTGGATTTTGTGTGTGTGTGCAGGGTAAGTCCAAGAATAACCAGGCCCTAGGCGGGTGATGAGCATTCTGGCTAGGGTAACTAGAAGCAACAGTAGCAATGGTGATTGCAGACTGATTGGTATGAGCCAATAAAGGTTGGGGAAGTGAGGAGGAATGTATTTCAGACCCTCTTATTAAAGGATAAGATCAGAGGATTCCAAATGATCAAAGAAAGAATTTTGCATTACCAAACCAGTCTACATGTCTCCAAAACCCTTATTTTTAGGGGTTTGGTAGAAATCTATTTTACAGACACCATTAGGGTTTGAGACCTAGTGAATCCTAAAGGGAAGGAAAAACCCACAAATAATATCCAATTGGGTTTTGGTTTTGTTAAGGGTTTGTGGGAGAAAGAACACATTTTGAGTGTTTTGGAGGGCTAATAGGCCTAAAAGGCTACAAGGGCCAAATAGTTGATTTTGGGTCTCGATTGAAAAATGGTTGAAGGGATCACCAAATTGGATCCATAGGAGTGTGAATAGGCATAAGGGGAGTAGGAAATACTAACCCTAGGTAGTTGACACCATTGGAGTGTTTAGAGGCTTGTGAAGCCATGCTTTCAAGGAAGTGAAGAAAGAGTGAGAAGAGTGAAGTTTGTAGTTGGTGAGAAGTTCCTAGGAGGTTAGGGGATTAGTAAAATAATCCTCTAAATAGGGTAGAGAGTGAGAGACCCTAAGAGATACCATTGAAGGTCTTGGAAGAGCTATAATTTCTAGGAGAGGAACCTCCTCATCAAAGAGACACCAAGTTTATGAGTCACTTTTGGAAGACTCTTTGGTAGAAGTTGAGCACCAACTTATCATTTGGATCTGCCTACCATCTTTGGTTAGATGCTCATATATAAATAGTAAATAGGAGCCTTGGAAATCTCCTAGGATGTTTGAAAAAGGAGTATGGTCAGAAATGGGAACAACTCATTGCACAAGAAAAATATGCTTACAATGACACTGTCAACAGAACCACAGGGAAAAACCCTTTTGAGATTATATATGGCGCCCATCCTAGAGGCATTCATGAACTCAAAGAACTTAAAGATGGAGCTAAAGGTAGAGGATATGCTGAGGACTTTGCATATGCAATGCAATAAGTTCATGACACAGTTAGAAAGACTCTCACTGAAAATACAGAGAAGATAAAAAGAAAAGTGGATGAGAGAAGAAAGGATGTTCAATCTAAGGTTGGAGATCTAGTTATGGTGCATTTGAACAAGGAAATACTTTAGAAAGGAACACCACATATTTTGCAAATGAGGAGAATTGGTCCATGTGTCATCCTTGACAAGTATGGAGCAAATGCTTACAAAGTGGAACTACCAGGAGATTTGGGTTTGTCTCTAGTCTTCAATGTTGCAGACTTGGTGATGTATAAAGGCCCAATCCTTCATGCTGATCAGAGTCTACATCAAGTGATACAAGAGGTGGAAGAATTACACTTGCCTTCTACACCAATCAAACAAATAGAGAAAATTTTGCATTCTAGAGTTTATAAGAAGACCACAATAAAGGAGTATCAAGAACACTTAATCAAATGGAAAGGAAAATCCAATGCAGATGCCATATGAATCAAGGAATCTGAATTCAAGAAGTTGGGCATCGACCTCAACTTACCCAATCCAAGGATGGATTGAACCCTTTTTTTTAGGGGAGGATGATGTAGGAGCGTCTAGGAAATCCTCAAGCCTTACAATTTTTTGGCTTGTATCTAACCTTAGCCAAGTCAGAGATGTGTATTCTCTTTGAGGCCTTAGTAGTTCATGTGGACTAGGTGAGTTGGTGTTAGGACTAAGGTCACCAATTAGTCTTTGTTAGTTGTTTTGTTAGTTTAAGTCCTAGTTGGTCTAATGTTGGGATTTGGGTCCAAAATGTGTTCTAGACCCATGAATGGTGTAAAAGATGCCTTAAGGTAATTAGATGGTTTTATTTCATTGAAATACATAGCCTTGAGGTCCTAGATTCTAGTTTGCATAGTTAATGCAAATGATGCCAAAAGTTGTCATGACAACATTTACAACTTTTGTAAATGTTGCATGCAACTCGGAAACATTGGATCCCCTCAATTGTAGGATTGGGAAGTGATTCCAAATGGCCTAGAATGGTGGATAAAGGCATCTAAGACACTCCCAAGCTCAAATCCTGAGGTAGAGTGATTGTAATCAGGTTTTTGTGAGCAAGAAGAAGAGATCTCAGCAGATAGTATACAGTCAACTCATTTTGCATGTTAATAGTATTGTAATGGATTAAACCATGAGAGTTAGATGTGGATTCATGTAGTGTGGAGTGATACAAAACTTTTATTTTTAGTGTGTTAGTAGTTTAGATTTAATCTTCAATTTGTAGGAAATTATTTGCTAATTAGACAGTCTACTGGTCTCTTACAAACAATTTTTTCTTTCATGGCTCCCCCATGAAATTCAACCATGGAAATCATAAAAGGTTGAATGGAATGCATAGGGGATTCTCTATACATATTCTATATAGGAGTAGGAGATCTGGAAAGGTGTGGAGCTATTTTTAAACTCATGCCCTAGGCAAGTTAGGACAACCCGGTTAGGTGCATGAGAGGTTAGAAATCATTGCAGAGACAAGGGAATGATATTGTGAACTGAACCAAGTGATGTCAAAGATTTATTATGGTCTTATGAGTCCCTAGGATGATTTCAGAGCATGAACAATCCATCTACATTGATTTTTGAGGAGAAATCAGACCATAGCTTGTGAAGAGCTAAAATAGGCCTAAAAGCCCTACTTTCTAGGATAGGAATATATGGATAAGTTGGAGACCTAAGACCTTAGAAATCCTTTAGGTCTTCAAAAAGGGTATCTATATCCAATAATATTTTTGGGGGTCAGGAGAAATTTTTTAGAGTTGATGTAGAATAACCCTCTGGATAGAGCTAATAGGACTAGTAGGCCTAATTGGACAATTTGGAGACAATTCAAGAACTCGACCATTTTGGGTCTAAAAACTTATGGATTGTGAGTTTTTTTGATGTAGGAAGGACATAAAAGTGCCTACATTACCCTTGTAGCATGGAGATTATTGGTATGGAGAAATATGGAATAGTTTCTGTATGTGATGAAAACCTACCTGCAAGAGACAACACTAGAACATGCAAACATTAGGATTAGTCATCAAAATAACAAGATTCAAACAAGGGTTAGCATATTCAAATGAAATCCCAAAACAAGAGTTTAAACCACAACCTCCGATGAGCTTGAACAAGGGCACCCAATGCCTTGTTGATGTGCTTTTAGAGATGAATGTGGGTGTGCTCTCCCAACACAATACTAAATCCCACTAATGATTGAGAATGCAAGCTAAAACAATGAAAGGCTCAAGAACAAGCATGAAGAGGCTTGTCTCAAGCTATCCATTGG
>MU226247.1:2306366-2318469 GCA_018584345.1 Thuja plicata
TCACACATGTGTGAGCACTCCATTAGTGCTAAAAAGTGTAGGAATCACACTTTAAGTGTGATTAGTGTGTGATTAGGTGGGAAAGTAAGATTATTTAAGAGGAATAGGTAGTGTAGAGTAGGAATAGGGTAGGTTGCTAGGTAGGTTTAATAGCTTTTATTAATTTAATCCAAATTAAATTTGAATTAGTTGTGTTTAGAAGAATATTAAGATTGTGAGGGAATAAATAAATTAAAAATTTATTTAAAAGGGGATTTATGGAGGGTAATGCATTAATAAATTTAATACATTAGGAAGGATAGTATTTAAATTAAATTTAAATACTAAAGGAAGTGAATCATATTTAATTAAATAAATTTAATTAAATAGATAGAAGAATATAACAGATATAATTAATTAAAATTAACTATAGTGTTATGGGAATATTAATTAAATTAATATAAGGACGATTTTGGACGTCTACAGTTTCTTCAAGCCCTTTGAGAGCATTATGACAAAACTGAGATAATTGTCATCCAAGGTGAAAACACAACATTGTAACTCTTTCATAAGAGTTGGGAGGAGTCTTGGATAGAGTCTCCATTGACTTAGGAAGGTCCTAAATTGGAATTAGGAACCTAAATTGGATAGCAAAAAACTAGGTCCTATCTTGGGATTTGTGTGAGCACACCTAGGAGTTTACTTCTATCAATAAGACCCTTATTTACAAAAAGTCACGCACTCACAATATCCTTTTGTCTGAACTTGTATCTTTTTTGACTAAGTGATGACCTAAATAGAAATTTGATCATTTATTAATCACACACTTACTATCCCTTTATTTGTTACATTTACATTTGTGCGAGTGAGCGGTGACATACTTCCTTTCATCAGTCGCAGGCTCACTACTTGACATTTCACCATCTTCAAACCCGCGTGAGTGAGCGAGTAAAAATCCATTGCTTAAGCTTTTTCTGGTCATGCACTCGCTAGTCTCCAGCTCATCATGTTTGAAACTGAGCAAGTGAGTGATGATTAGGACTGAACATGCATTACCTTCCTCTCACACACTCGCCATGCCTTTTTAATATGTTTTCTTTCCTTTGTGAGTGAGCGATGATCCATATTACCCATGATCACTTACTCACAAATTAAAGTTTCTTATGAGTGAATCCTCCGCGAGTGAGCAAGTATTTTTCAATAATCCTTTAGTAGTTCACCAGTCGCATACTCGCTGATCCCTTTTGAGCTGACTTTGTTTATTAGTGGCTGAGCGGAAATTTTCCCTTTCTCTTCATCGCACACTTGCGAGCCCAAAAACTTAGACAGCAAATCATTGGTGAGTGAACAATAATGAATATGATATTTTAGTTGCATACTCGTACACCTCATAAACTTGAAAGCTTCCAGCATGGCTGAGTGATAAGAAATACTTAATCACCCAATAATACTGCATTGCCTACTGGGAAAACAAAAAACACATTAGTTAAAAATTCAGCAAGTGAGCCACCAACCTGAATTCATAATGCTCGCTCAGTTGCTGCCCTAAAAGTTCATGAATTAAAACAACCGTGACTGCGTGATTTGTTGAAAATAATTGATTTGTTGAAAATAATCATGATAACTTAAAACCTTAATAATTGAATGACAAACAACAAACCTCATAATGTTGCACATTCACTAATAAAAGACTTGATTTCTTTACACACACCACAAGTGCATGATGACCCTTTTAACCACCATGTCACTCAATCACATGACAAACTTGCCTAATTGCGACATGACCACGATTACAAAATGACAAACCAAATAATGAATCACTCACTCATAGACTTAAAAGACCACTTAAAATAGACAGTGTGACTGTGTGATTAACCGTGATATAAGACAAACCAAAGGCTTAACCAATTTTGAACCCTTTTCACATAGTAAAGACATAGATTTGAACTAAAATACATGGGAACAAGGCCAATGTTTAAAATATGAAAATTTTCAATATACATTGCTAACAGTGGCTCCGACTGGGAAAGTTAATTGCAAGATTAACATTAGAAACTGAAACTTTGGGAGGAAGACCACAAACTAAAACAAAACTCTACATGTGCACACAACAAAACCAGAACATAAAATAGGGAAACCCTAATCTAATGTGCATGGAACAAAAGAATTATGAGAAATAGTTCTTCAGGAATTGTCCATGCACTAGCAATTCTTGTATCTCACCATTAGAGTCCTCCAAAAAGTATGAATCTTGACCATGAAAATTTTGGACTACAAAGGGCCCATCCACAATGATTCAAACATGCCATGTTTTCCCTTTTCTTCTTTTCTATCATTCCATTGAAGTACCATCTCATTTATTTGGAACTTTATTTCAGTAGGTCTTTTATCAAATAGGTACTTAGACTGTTGTTGGAGCTTCATATTTCTTTTGTGTGCCTCTATTTTTATTTCTTCTATTTCCACTAATTGATCCATCCTTTCCATCATGGGTTCTTGTTCTTCAAATTCCTCTTCTTGCATAAATTTATATATAGGTAAAAAATTATTTAGAGGCAATCTTGCCTGAGTTCCATAGACCATTTCAAAAGGAGACACCCCTATTACTCTCTTTATTGTTACCCTGTCAGCCCAAAGGGCTAACTTCAATTTTGAATGCCAAGATTTTTTATTTTTCTCCAAAATCCTCTTAATTATTTTCATGACTCTTTTATTGTTGGACTCAGCATGTCCATTTTCTTCAGGATGATATGACGAGGAATAAGATACAATAATTTCATAGTCTTCACAGAATTCTTTAAACTCCTCACACCTAAAACACATGGCATTGTCCATGATTAACTCAATAGGTACACCAAATTTTGTCAAAATATTGTCCATTAAGAAATCCATTACCACCCTACTAGTTTCCCTTTTCATGGGATTTCTTCTATCTATTTTGTGAAATAGTCTGTAGCCACAAGAATCCAACTATGGCCTCCATTGGATTTTTTTGTAAATTCCCCATTAAAGTTAAGACCCCATTGGGTAAAAGGTGCTTCCACAGTCATTGGGTTCAAAAGTAATGCTCCTAAAAAAGTTATTTTGGAGGAGAACCTCTGGCATGGTTAACATTTTTGTACAAATTTTTGCATGACTTTAAAAAGAGAAGGCCAATAGAATCCAACTCTGATAATTTTTTGAGATGTGGTCTTGGTAGATTAATGCCCCCCACACACACCACTATGCATTTCACTCAAGATCCTTTTACACTTTGATTCATCTAAATATAATAATAAAATTTCATCCCTGTTCTTCCAAAATAAATCACCTTGTATCAATACATATATCTAAGCCTTTAATTTCAGAGTCCTTTTCTGATTATCTGACATGTACTCGGGACACTTACCATTTTTCAGAAAAAACACAACATCAGTATACCATGGCTGCAATTCTATACTGGTATAACTCATATCCATTACCTATATATTATTAACTTGAGCCAATTCCATGTTTGTGTCAGTCATCAACTTGGCCAAGCCCAAACCAATTACCTATTTGGTAACTTGTATTTGAAGATCAAATTCTTGGATCCTGTTGATCCATCAACATCTCTTCCCTGTAACTTTAGACTGAGATAATATATCTTTTACAAACTAAGTAAGGTCTAAAAACCTTGACTGCTTTGACCAAGGCATAATCTTGTTTCTCCATTATCTCATAATTTGAGTTCTGATGACTGTAGAGACTTACTAAAAAATGCTATGGGATGCTCAAAACCTTCATCATCTTTCTGTAAAAGTACTGCAGCAATGGTATGAAATGAAGTAAAAGAGAACAGAGAAAAACATTTTTCATAATATGGAGATCTCAACACTGGTGCTTGCTAAATAACCATCTTTATTTCCTCAAAAGCTAATTGAGCTTCTTTGTCCCATTTAAACTTAGCATTTTTCTTCAGTAATTTAACAATGGGCTTCACTATCTCAGCAAGGTTTGTAATCAACCTTCTCACAAAATTTATTTTCCCAAGGAAAGATTGAACAACTTTGATAATTTTTGGTGGAAAAACCTTATTAATGGCTTCCACTCTTTTAGGATCAATCATGAAACCTTCTTTTGACACTATATGTCCCAACAACTTACCTTCTATCATAGAAAAATGACACTTATTTGGATTTAATGAAATCCCATACAACAAACCTCTAGTAAAAAAAAATTCAAAGTGTTTACAATGATCCTCAGCATTTTGAGAGTATGTAGTTAAATCATATTGATATACCACCATAATTATATTTATAAACTCTTTAAAAGCCACATTTATGGCTCTTTGGAATGTAGCTCCTGTATTCATCAGGCTAAATAGCATTCTCACATAGACATATGTACCCCATGGGGTAGTAAATGTTGTTTTAAACTATTCAGAATCTTGAACTAGCACCTGGTTGTAACTAGAAAAACCATCCATCATGGATAAAATTTCACAACCAGTCACTCTTTGTAGCATTACCTCCATTTTTGGCAAAGAATAATTATCTTTCAAAGAAGCTACATTAAGGTTCCTGGAATCAACACATAGCCTGATGTCTCCATTTTTATTTCTATCTGGGACTAAATTAGAGACCCAAGAAGAATTTCTGATTGGTTTTATTTTCCCAGCCTCTCTAAGCTTTGTGAGCTCTTGCTACATTTTGGGGGCCAACAAAGGATTGACTGGCCTCTGTTTCTGACTAAAAGGCTTAATGTCATTTTTAATGGGATTTCATATTGAAAGAGGTCTTCCCTCTAAGCCTTAAGGTCTTCATAAGACCAAGAAAAAACTTGTTTGAAATTTTTAATAAGTTAATCAAGTTCATCCTCACATGAGGAGCCAATTTCTTTCCAATATATACAATCTTAGGAGAAAACTCTAATCCCAAATTTACCTCCTCAAAATCATCCAATTTGGCAGCCAAATTTTGGCACATATGAGTATCATTATCAGTAAACAATCCTTCTAATTGAGTTAATCCCTTAGGGATTTCATTTGTCTGTAATTGTAAAATTTCATTGCCAAATATGGTTTCTTTCTCGTCAACAATTTCTATCAAATTATTACAGTCAATGATCTGACCTTCATAATTATCCACACAATGAATGAAATTAAGGATATCTTCATCATTTTTAAAAACCTGCCAATTATATACATTGTCAGGAATGATAGGCCTAGTCTTGGTTTCCACAATAGATACCCCTGCTAGTGTCAGTGCATCATATTTCAAGGCCACATTAGCCAAAAAATATGCCATAATATTCTTATATCTTTCTATCCAATCAATAGAAAATGCATCAAAGAATTTAATGGTATCCCATACAGCATGTTTATACTCTTTTAGCCTATCATTTTTAGCAACATATTTTGATCTAATTTGGGATATGGCTAACTCTGAATCTTCAAAAACTCTTAATAACTTAATTCCATGCTTGATTTCTATTTCTAATCCCAACAACACTGTCTCATACTCAGCTGTATTATTTGTACATTGGAAGGACAATAAAAATGAGTACTTGAAAGTAATACCTAATGGAGAAACAAATAAGACACTGGCTCCTGAACCTTCTTTTGAGCATGCTCCATCAAAATAAATCTGCCATAGTCCATGATGTTGTAATTTTAGTTCTTCTATTATGGGATCTATGTTTTTCAACTGTGGTTGAATCTTTTCAACCTTGAAATTATGCATATCTACATCCACAAAATAATTCAGCATATTTTGTTCAAAATTTTCAATATAAATAGGAGATCTAGGCTCTTGCAATAATTTTGCTTCTCTCTCATTAACAAAAATAGTAGCAAAGGAAAAATCCAATTTTACATGTCCTCCAATAGATGCAACACACTAGCTTGATAAGATAATCCCATAATGACGTGGTGAATCCACAACTACAACATCTATTTTAAAGATGACCTCAGGGTATGCAACAATTTTTACTTCTAATCCTTGTAAAGTTCCTACTATAGGTACCTCTCTGTTGTCCATGGCATAACATTTACCAAAAGCATTATCCACCTCTAGACCTAATTATTTCATGACAGTGTAAGTCATCACATTAGCAGGAGCTCCTGAGTCTATCATATAATTTTTTAATAACTTATTATTTACAAGGACTGTCACATAAAAAGGATCAATCTGATCTGGCTCTTGGATAGCTACATTTTCTACACAAATTAGGATTTTATCCTTTTCTTCTTGCTTCCCTCTTAATTCAAAATTCAAACCAGTAGTATCATTTATATTAGGCAAAGCAAATAGTATTGAAAAAGCAGCTTCTCGATGCTCTTTGATTTTGAACATCTCAACCAAAGGAATAGATACCTTCATTTGGGATCAAGCTTGTTTCATATCAAAAGTTGGTAAGTTCATGATATTTTTAGAAGCGACGTTACCTTTACTTTCTTTCAACTATCTTTTTTTTTCTCATAGGCAGGGGTAACTTTATTTTCCTTAACCAAAGTGTCCTTTGGTTCATCCTTTTTTATTCCTCCCTTTTTTTGTTTTTTCCACATCATGTGTAGATTCTTCATTTATGGCTTCTATGATAATAAGTGAACCTGGTTGTCTCCCACTTTGATCAACCTTTCTGATTCTAAGCTGATATGTGTGTGCATAAATGTTGACACACTTCTATGAATCATTCCATTCAAGGTTGCTCAAGAATGAGGCCTCAAACATCGATCCATAGCTCTCTAGTCATGGAGTGCAAAGGTATGAAATGGAGGCCCTCAGATTGACCTAGTTAGTGCCCATGCAAGTACACCATGAAACAAGAGATTCAAATACATGAAAATGAGATCTACTCTATATGATAACAATGCATGAAAGGAAATTAATCTAAATGATAACAATGCATGGCTAAATCTATGAAAGGAAATACAAATGCAAGATTAATCTATGAAAATAAATATGAATCTAATCTATATGGATAGCCATGGATGCAAGAAGAATGAGACAAGAAGAGAGAAGTTGCAATATCCAAGCCCAAATGCTCAAATGCTCCTCTAAAATTGCTCTCCAAACCTGCAGCATAACAATACTTAAAAATTCTATCTTATCAAAATGAGAAGGAGAGGTCTCCTTTTAAAGGAAAGTGAACGATTGAGATTAAGAGAAAAAAAATGAAAGGCTATGATTAAGAGACAAAAACCCACCACTTAGGAGGATGTGATGAAAAAGGAATTTTTATTTATTTTTTATTTAATTTATTTCCTTTTTCAATAAAAGAAGAGCTTTAGGTGGGGATTTTTATTTATTTAATTAAAAGAGGGGTTTTCTTTCAATTAAATAAATTAGAGGAATTTTATTTAATTAAATGGGGGAAATTTAATTTAATTAAATAAGATGAATTTAATTAAAAGGGAGATTAAATCTTTTAATTAAATAAAAATGATCAAACCTTAGGAAATATTGAAATAATTGAATAATTGAATTAATTACAATTTGATCAAGGAAATTGATTTGAATTGAAAATGTTCCAAAGCATTGATTTAGGAAATTGATAAAATGATAAAATGGGGCCCAAAGTCTAGGCGACCATTTTAGGGTGCATACATTTACCCCTCTTTAACAAATGTGTGGTCAACACGGGAACACATGTAGTCAAAGAATGCAGTTGAAGTGTGAGGTCAAAATGGGATCACAAAACAACCCAGACATGTGGTTGAAACAGGAACACATTAGGACAAAAATAAGCATAATTGAAAAAGACAAAGTCAACACCAAAATATGTAATTGACATGTCAGAGATAAGAATCTCAAGCAAGACTGATATAATTGATAAAGCTGAATCAAAGATTGAAGTTTGATAGGTACTGCCCCCTCATGATCGAAATGGAAATGAGATAGAGGAGCAACAAAAAATTGATAAATTTGATCAAATTGAACTAAAGATAAGGTTCTTGATGTAAGATGAAAGATATAAGGATCATAGAACAAAGGTAGATCATCAAGCATGAAAGATTATGTCCCAAATTTGAATTAGAAGAAAAGAAGTGTGGTGAAAGTGAATGGAAGATAGAAGTTTGAAAGAGATGGAAAGAAATGGAGAGAAGAAAGAGAATTTGCCTCAAGAAAGAGAATACCCCAAAATAATCAACTATTTTAAGATAGAAAATTTTGATTGAGATCACGAAAGAAGATAAGGAAATGAAGATCAGAATGTGATCATAGTTGATAAAAAGTCCACAAAAAAATGAAGGAAACCCTCAAACTCATAATGCAGCCTAAAAATGCAAAGTAACATGAAGTCTAACAATGCAAGCTACATGAAAATGCAAAGGTGTACTTGCAATAGAGAAACAAACATAGGATCTTGTGTTCATCATTCATTAGAGAATGTAAAGGAACTTATTTTCATCATCGCGCCATTATTAACAGACATCGGAAAATCACACAATCATCACTAGTCACAAGTGCAGCTATGAAGATATGAATGTGATTTATATCAGAAACACCACACAACCATCACTAGTCACGAGTGCAACTATAAAGATATGAATGTGATGTATATCGGATTTGAAATGTGGAAAGATTCTAACATAAGCATCAAAGACATAAAGGTCAAGATGACTGTGATGTTAGCTTACCCAATTTAATATAGAAAAACCATGCTCGCATCAAGGCATAGAGGCCAGGATGACCAGCAGAATGGTTGTGCAAAATAGTGAAGCATAAAGCAGGAAGCAAATAAAAACATGCCCCATGCCCCAAGTCATCTAGCTATGCATCACAGAGAGACTTATTAGACAAGGACACTCAACGAAAATCAATAATAGTTAGCACACAAAGAAAATATCATGACATAGCTCGAACATTAAGTGTTGTGTTTAAAAATTTAAGTGTGTTAAATGATACTGAGTTTCGGGGATAAGGATTGAATGCTTGTAAGCAGGTAAGACCACATGACAAAATAGGGTAAGACCAAACTGATAAGTGTTGAAAAACACTCGATGTAAGGGGTTGTATTAAAAAATACAGTTTGGGTGGTATTGTAAAACACCATTTGCGAGGTGTCCTAAAGACAAATGCATCCACAAGACCGAAGCTAATATAGTTATGCCCCCTAGACAAAGACAAAGACCAATTCCAAACCAAGGCAACAAGGACAAGGCATAATGGAGAAAAGCTAAGTGTTGGGATCACGCGCTATGAAATAGGGGTGCAAAGGCCTCAAGTAGCGCCCATTTCTAGGTTTTCACCACTTGGATTTTATTATAATTTTTCATTTTTCATTTTTTTCATTTTTTTTTTAGGACTTTTTTCTAAGTTTTTTTTTTTTTTTTTGCTACCAAGGCGCCTGTTTCCAGGTTTTCACCAAGGCACTTTTTCTATTTTTTTGGAATATTTTGAAATTTTTTATTTTTTGTATTTTTGAAATATATAATTTTTTTGAGATACATCAAAGTGCATATTGCTAGGTTTTCACTAAGATGATCATTTTTTCAGGACATTTTCCAATTTTTTGAATTTTTTGACAATATATCATTTTTTTGACTTTTTTTAGGATCAATAATATGTTCAAAAGGATGCCCCCAGATAGAACATGCATCATGGATAGAACTTCTTTAGGTGCAAAATATTGATGGGATTAGGGAGCTGTTCTCCCTCCTCTGTAGATAGTAAATAAGAACCTATCCCAAAAGCTACTGTAATAATGTAAGGTCCAAGCCAATTAGGTTCAAATTTACCCTTTTGATCTTTATGCTGTTGATTCTTAGAATTTTCATGTAGGACAAGGTCTCCTACTTGAAATTCTCTAGGGTGAACCTTTTTGTTGAAGGCTTTGGACATACGCTTTTGATAGACCCTCATATGGTCAAATGATGCTTGACATTTTTCATCTAGAAGTTCTAACTCTTGAAGTTTCATGGCGTGGTAGTCTTCATTTGTAACTAAACCATGGAGAGAGACTTGAAGTGAAGGAATCTCAACCTCCAAAGGTAACACTGCTTCAACACCATATGCAAGGGCAAAAGGAGTAGCCCCAGTAGGAGTATGAATACTCATTCTATAGGCCCACAAAGCCAGATTTATCTATAAATGCCAATCTCTACCATTTTTACACACTATTCTATGCAAAATCTTAAGAATGGTCTTGTTTGATGCCTCTGCTTGACCATTTCCTTGCGGGTAGTAAATGGAGGACCAATTTTGTTTAATCTTGAATTTCTTGCAGAGTTGTTTAAGGTCCTTATTTTCAAACTGGCCTTCATTGTCAATAATAATCTCGGAAGGCACTCCATATCGACAGATGATATGGTTTAGGATGAATAGAGAAACTATCTTGCCTGAGGCAACATAAAGTGGGATAGCTTCTACCCATTTAGTAAAGTAATTAGTAGCAGTAATGATAAATTTGTGTCCACCTGATGAATTGGGATGAATTTTTCCAACAAGGTCAAAGGCCCAGCACTGAAATGGCTAATGAGAAATAGAAGGAATGAGCTCCCTACCTGGAGCGTGTATCAAGTTACCATGTTTTTGACACTTTTCACATGACTTTGCAAAAGCTACTACATCAATCTGCATCATGGGCCAATAGTACCCCACCCTAAGCAACCTTCGGGCCATGACAAGAACATTGGAGTGTCCCCCATAGATGCCCTCATGAATGTCAACTAACGCTTGATCAGATTCTTCCTTTTCTAAGCATCTAAGAAGTTTTCCATCGAGACCCCTTGTATACAAATCACCAGCGATAAGGGAATGGCGAGAGGCATTTTGAGTAAGATTTTGACATTTAGATCTGTTAAAGGTTTTAGGTATAATGCCATCATGAAGATATGAGTAAATGGCACCATAATGAGATGATTCATGACCAAAAAGGGTACAAATAATATGGCTTTCTTGGGAATCAAAGATAGGTTGATGTAGCTCTTCCACCAGGAATTCAAATCTTGACTCATGTTGTTCTAACTGAAGAAGTGAAGCAAGTGTAGCAATAGCATCAGCTGCTTTGTTTTTCGCTATAGGGATTTGCTAAAATGTGACAAATGTGAAATATATCTTTAAAGAATCCACCATTTTCTTATAAGGTACCATCTTCTCATGTTTTGTTTGATATTCATCATTAACTTGGTTGATTATCATCTATGAATCTCCATAGATGTGTAACTCTGTGATTCTCCATTCTATGGCTATCTTAAGTACATTTGTTAAAGCTTCATATTCAACAATGTTGTTTGTACATGGGAACAATAATTTATAAGACTTAGGGATTGTGTACCCATGAGGAGAAACAAAAAACACACCAGCTCCTGAACCATTTTGCATAAAAGATCCATCAAAGAACATCTTCCATGTTCTTTCAGTCATATACATAAGATACTCATCTAGGAAGTCAACTTGAATAGGTGCATTATCTTTTAATGGGAAATCAGCCAATTGATCTGCTATAGCTTGTCCTTTTATTGCTTTTCTCTCAATGTACTCAATGTCAAATTCTGAAAGTACCATCATCCATTTAGCAAGTCTACCTATGAGGGCAGCCTTACTTAGCAAATATTTGAGTGGATCTATTTTTTCTATGAGGTGTATAGTATGTGCAAGCATGTAATGTCGCAACTTTTGGGAAGAAAACACAACAGCAAGGCAAGCTTTCTCAATGCTAGTGTAATTAACCTCATATGAAACAAGAGTATGACTGATGTAGTATATTGCTCTTTCCTTCCCATTTTCATTAAGTTGAGCTAGTAATGCCCCCAAGGAAGATCTTGTCACTGAAATGTATAAAATAAGAGGTTTCCATGGAATAGGAGGCATTAAAATAGGAGGATTGGCCAAGTACTTCTTGATTTGATCTATGCTCTTTTGGCATTTCTCATTCTAAACACATTTGACTCCTTTATACAAGTTCTTATTGAAAGGTTGAGCTCTATTTGCCAATTGTGAAATAAATCTCCTGATAGATTAAAGATGTCCCTGAAGACTCCTCATTTGACTAATGTTGTTAGGAGGTGGCATATTTATGATTTCTTGAACCTTTTCAGGGTCAACCTCTATTCCTTTTGCTAAAATAATGAATCCAAGTAACTTTCCAGAGGTGACTCCAAATGCACACTTTTTAGGATTTAACCTTAGCTGAAATTGTTCCATGCGATCTAGAATTA
>MU226247.1:2354479-2372360 GCA_018584345.1 Thuja plicata
TACCCACTGATATTATGAAAGTATGAATACTATATTTTATTGAAATGTCAGAAATAGACTTAGGTACCAAGCCATAGAAGCCAGGACATCAAAGTAGTCACCTTCCTTTTAATATACCAGATTCTGAGTAAGGCAAGATATTGAACCCGCAATGACCTTGAAAATTCATATCCTTGGGTACATTATGATTTGTATACCATAGTGAGAATATGGATCAGAAAACAGAAAAGGAAATTGTGTCAAACTCACCATAGTTTACACATAACAAAGATCAAGATATATGTGGCTATCCATCCATAGTGGCAACTTTTACCAAAAACATCCAAGTTAGGTAACATTTATAGGGTCATATGAAACAATCACCATACGCTGAAAATCAAGAAAAACATTATGCCCCCAATCCTTGCGACTCTTTGTCTTTGTGCAGACGTCATTAAGTAACTAAGAAGACATAATAAATCATAAATTGAGAATCAATCCAATAAAATTTATAATTACTTAGATGTCCCTAGTTGAAAACATCATCAGGACATAAAAGAATCATTATCAATCCATTATCAAACTGTGTGTTTAAGTAGTAATTAATTTATTCATCTATCAAACACAGTAAAGATTCAACAATCAGAAAAGTGTAATATACCAGTAATATGATGTTCCATGGCTGTGCCTTGATAGGATAATCCATTCATTTTTGCGATCCAATATGGCTTTGTAGGAATGTTATGTGAGTGTTTAAATGTCATGTCCCATGTCGTCAAAAGACACCTTTGTTCATTAGGGTCTTTAGGTGCTGACAATAAGACCTGCGCATATCGTTCTAACACATGGTATTCTACTTCATACCCTAGTGGATGAATCCACTTAGTTCTAGGCTCAACAACCTCCATGCATGTGCAATCTTTCTCAACCGTGAAGCATATTGTATCCATGTATTAGTCAATTATCTTCTCAGATAGTCTGAACCTGCTCTACAATCTGACCCTGAATATCTTGCACTGCTTTCTACTGTGGCTTTAAGAGATATCTGAGTCATTGTAGGTTTGCCTCTATCTAGATAAAGGTCTGCAACCTTTTTGACTATGTGGTGATACAAAGAGATGATCAGTGATCCAAACATGAATGTTTTGCTCCTGTCATGTTTGATGATTCTGATATTTTCAATCAATTGATCGCGCAAGATCTCACATAGATTGTATTGGGTGTTGTCCTTTACTATTTTGATAGCTACAAGGACTATTGATGCAGACACACTATTTAACCTGCTTGCTTGCTGAAACTTGTATCCAAGTATCATTGTCATGAGTTTAATGTCATCCTCCTTGATAGGGTCAACTGTCATTCCATGCCTATCACTCCTGGAAAAACAAACTTGCTCAATATGTTTCTTTACATCCTTACCAGTGGGAAATACTGGTCCAGTCATTGGAAGTCTAGTTAACTGATGGATTAGTTATGTAGTGATGCGAATAGGGACATCTCCAATATATAAAATATCCTCATGTATCCTGCTTAATAGAATCTTTACCCATTCTGGTTCTTCAAACATATGCGCATTCAAATACTCTAAAATAGGGTTATCTTGTAAGTGTGTGAATTCATCCTTGAATGTGAAGTCTAGACTTAGCATTGATGCCATATGAGAAGCTATATTATCATCTCCTAATGATTCCTTCTTATAGTAAATGTACGCATGGATATCTTCCATGTGAACAATGCCAAGTGAGGTTTTATAGAATGCCCCTTCCACATCATCTAGTATGGATTTGAATGGATGCTTCTTAAATATGAACCTCTTCCTCTCTACTATATCAAACACAACTAGGGTCACCATACTTACTTGGTGTTTTCTTATGTAGTGTTTCCATAAAATTATAAAATGGCATGACAGCCAGGGCTCCGCTTCAAAATGATTATCTATTTTCTCCAACTACCAAACTATTATGTCTTCATGCTTTGATGTCTTAGTGCTCTAATGCTCTTCAATTTATATGCTCTCGAATGTAAATGTGAAAATGATCGACCGTGAATTTCTTTTTATACAAACTGTCACATTTAATGCTTGCAACCATACATAGAGATTTTCAAACTTTGATCCTGATGTAATTCAGATAATGTGTGAATGCATATAGCTATAATCTGTTCTTTTAACCATGAATCCAAAGGCACATACTCTGAAGTGAGTACACCAACCGCACAGGGGTTCTGAGCTAGAATAGCTCCCCCTAAGACCAAGAAGGTCTATTAGGCAGAAGTAGAGGGTGTGTCCACTGGGGATGCATCAACTACTTTGTTATCTTTATTATCCTTATTTACTTCAACCCAGATCTTGCTTGAATCTTCATTTTCTTTGACAAAATTGACTTCTCCTTTCTCTTCAAATAGTGACTTTTTAGGATCCTTTTGTTTCTGAGTTTTGGATCTGCAAAACCTTGTGATATGTCCAGCCTTTCCACATGTGTGGAAAATGATAGGAGGTCTAATGTTCTTGCTCATCATCCTGCATTTCTTTGTTGTGTGTCCTTTGTAGTTGCATATTTGACATGTAATGTTCTACAAATTTCTTGAGAGTTGATTTCTTTGATTGCTTTGATTTATATTCCTGTGATTTTGCTAAGGTTGATTTCTTTGACTTGTTCTGTAATGAATAGCCATGTGACCAAACTTATTATAGGAGTAACAATAACCATTAAAAGGTCTTACCTCTTTGCAATCTCTTGCCGAATGCCCATGTTTATTGCATGCATAACAAGTTCTGTTAACTTACTTGATTTCTCTTTTAGGTGGTTCAGATATAACCTTTGTAGTATCTTCAACTTTCTTAGCTTCTAAAGATGCTTCAAGTGTTTTTTCTTTCTCTTTTGATAATTTGATTTCATCTTGTGTTGCATTGAATCCAAGACCAGTAGTGTTCCCTTTTTTTCTTTGCGCATTGAGCTGGGATTGAATCAAATCAGAACTTGTGTGAAGTTTATCAATCTTGTCTTTTGCTTCTGTTAATTTAGATTCCAACTTCTTCTTCATGTTTTCCAATTCCAAGACTTTCATGTTTGCTTGCAGAATTTCATCTTCCAATTGATTTCTTTCTTTGATCTTGTCTTCAATGGTGTTCTAGCTATCTATAAGTTGTTCCTCCAGATCTTCAAGTTTATCCTTTAGAGGTTTATTCTCTTCATTAATCTTTTTGACCATTTGTCCTAGATCACTTGTAGAACAATCTTTCAGATCTTTTCTGAGCCTTTTAATAAGTATTTGAGAACCATCATTTTTCAATCTTAGTTCTTCATTTTCCTTCTCAAATCTGTCAAGATCTTCAAGAGCTACTTCAAGATTCTTTTTCAAATGTTTTACTTCAGCTGAGTCCATGATCTCCTGAAGTGGTGAAACTTTCTTTCAGAGGACCAGAGCTCTGATAACAATTGTTAGAAACACTGAGAGGGGGGGTGAATCAGTATTTATCTATTAATTATATTTTAGCCAATTAAACATATATCAAATGTGCATCCAAAGAAACATAACACAAGAACACATAACACATGATATGATTACGGATAACCATGATCAGAGGAAAAATCCAGTGGGGATTAGTACCCACAAATGTTGTACTAGGTATAATGAACCTATTAAAGTTCCTTTGCCCTGTTAGAAGTAGTCTTTACAAATTAAGTACAATGACCTGGTTAAAGGTCTGAACCTATTAGGTGTCTTTTACAATAACCCTGTTAGGGGTGTATGGGTCACTGCCTAGGCTCACTTCCCAATAAGATGAAGGCTACAACCCTCTGAATGTTGATATGCACTATATCAAAAATGAACTGCTGTAATGACACTATTGTCTGATCAATTTCATGTATGCGCAGATGGTCTTACTCCTTTAAAGAGCTATATCATCTTCTGACTTTATTATACTATTCCTCTGTAACTTCTTCTTACATCATAATCGACACTTGTAACATATCTTTACATTACATACTTATATCTTTAAATCTGAATAGGCGCGACCCAAAACAAATCACTAGTCGACCCTAAAACAAAAATATACAATGCTTCTGAAAAAGTCAGCCTAAGCGTGTTTACTACAACATTAATTACATTAATACAAAATTATAACAAAAGGTGCTTAGCCATTACATTATAAAATCATTCACGCTGATCAAAACTGTAGTCAGCTTCCATGCTCTATTTCCTAGACTACAGGTTTACTAATCTGTCTGTAACTTTTCCATATTGATGTTCCATACTCTGTGTGTTTGGATCTAGCATGTATATACACCATAGAGTATATACCTAAGCACACATGCTCTGGTGTGATCTCTAACATGTGCGCTGATGTACTGATCTTTGTATGTGTTTGTCTGCCCTATTTTCACACTTAGTCATTTTCCTTTCATGAAAAAACTTAAGTATTACTTTGTTGCCATGATTGACAACACAAAGTAAGTCATGCTTCCTCAGGAAGTGAACTTGCCAACAATCCTGACTCTTCTCTTTGATGAAGAAACACTACAGGTCAACCCTACTAAAGAGTGTGTTCTAGATAAATCACCAATGGCTTCTGATTAGTCAGAGACGAGTACATTTGAACAAGATCCAGATACAGGAAAAGGGAATCTAACCATAGAAGAGTCTTTAGAAAGAACTCATCCAAACTAGGGGCAAGGAGTGGACTTCACTCATGTCCTAAATATGGTTGATTATGCTGAAACAGACTCTCACGAGTATGAGTTTGATAGTTTATCAAAAGGGACTCAAGACAAGGAGGTAGATATTATACAATAGTACATAACTCTGTTTGAGGTAGGTGAAGGTTTAGGGTCTACGTATGAAGAGTTAGATCCTCTAATCCTTGACATAGGCTTTGACGATGTTGTTAGGGCTCTTGCTGATTTAAACGCATCTATACATGGTATTGATTTAGGTATCTATGTGATGGTCCAGGTTTATGATGAGCATATTGTGAATACCCTTGAACCTATAAATTGAGTACCCCTCCTACATCCTAAACTCATTTACTAGGATTTGCAAACACAACCCATAAACATCCCTACATTTCCCAATGAGTATGCACTATCTTGCTACCTGAACATTGTTGAACTTATCACTTCTTCCACCAATGAACCTAGCATGAATATGACTAAAACAGATATCAAGTACCTCAGTCATAAAATCAAAATGAAAAAGAAAAAGAGTTCTGAAGGTGAAAACCACATTGTGGTGGTTTCAGAACATAAAATTGTCAAAAGAAAAGATGCATCTGATGATGAAAACCTCGCTCAGGTGCCAAAGGATGGGGTACTTGATATCCTTCCAAGTCACTTCCATGAGAGGTCATCACTATTGATTAAACAGATGCAAACTGTGAACATTGGAATAGAGGAACATCCACACATCATTCATGTGGCCCAATCACTATCAACAACAGAGCTAAAAGAATTCACTAACTTCTTTAAGGAGAAGAAAATCAACTTTGCATGGAGTTACTCAGACATGCCTGGTTTGGATCCTGATCTGATCATGCATCATCTCTCTATCACACCAGGAGTAAAACCAGTAAAACCAAAGCTTCATAAAATGCATCCTCATGTTGCTCTGTTGATTAAACATGAACTAGAAAAGTTACTAAAAGTTGGGTTCATTTGTGCTATTGATTATGCCGAGTGGATTTCAAACATTGTACTAGTATCCAAACTAGATAAATCTAGATCTACATCTATACAGACTTCAAGGACCTAAACAAGGCTTGTCCAAAGGATGACTTTCCTTTTCCCAACATTGATATGATTGTAGAAATGACACGTGGATATGAAATGTACTCCCTCATGGATGGATTCTTTGGATATAACCATATTAATATTGCCCCAGAAGATCAGGAAAAGATAGCTTTCACATGTGCTTGGGGCACTTTCTACTGGAACGTTATGCCCTTCAGACTAAAAAATGTAGGAGCAACTTATCAAAGGGTTGTCACCACAATCTTTCATGACATGATGCACAAAAACATGGAAGATTATGTGGATGACACACTAGTTAAAACTATGGGAAGATCAACACACCTAAAAGACTTGGGTAAAATGCTGGATAGAATGGAGCAGTTCAAGCTTCGACTAAGCCCAAAAAAGTGTGCATTTGGCATGACCTCTAGAAAGCTGTTAGGTTACATTGTTTCAGTAAAAAGGATTGATGTAGATCCTAAAAAGGTGCAAGCAATCCTTGAGATGCCACCACCTAAAAACATCAGTCAGATGAGGACACTTCAAGGAAGAATTCAGTCCATCAGAAGATTTATCTCACAGTTAGCAGACAAATCCCAACCATTCATGAAAACTTTGCGTAAGGGATTCACATATGAATGGGATGAAGAATGCAAAAAGAAATTTGATCAAATCAAAGCATACCTTTCTAACCTACTGATATTGATGTATCCTACATCAGGAAAACCATTAATCTTATATATATCTGCCACGACAACATCACTGGGGGCACTTCTGGCACAAGAGGATGACAACAAGAAAGAGCGAGCCATATGCTGCATTAGTAGAACATTGGTCTCTTATGAGATGAAATATTCCATGATAGATAAATCTTGTCTCGCAGTTGTATTTGCATCTCAGAAATTGAGACATTATATGTTAGCACATTCCACAAAATTGGTTGCAAAGATCTATCCACTGAAATATCTTCTGAGTAAAGCAACTTTGACTGGAAGACTAGCTAAATGGGTCATTCTCCTCAATGAGTTTGACATTGAATACATTGAATACAAATAAATTAAGGGACAATCCATTGCAAATCAATTGGCTGACACTCCATTACAAGATAATCTCCCAATCAATGTTGAATTTCCAAACGGTTCCATTTTGCACATAACACACAGGTCATGGAAAATGTTCTTTGATGGATCTTTTACACAAATGGGATCAGGTGCAGGTGTCTTGTTCAGAACACCTCAAATCTATTGCATACCAAAGGCGTACAATTTTTCCCTTGTACAAATAGCATTGTTGAATAGGAAGCCTTGGTTAATGGAATCAAACTGGCAATTGAATGGAACATATTAGAGCTACACATCTATGGGGACTCCCAACTTGTCATCAACCAAACCAATGACATTTATCAAACTAAGGATGATAAAATCATTCCTTATAAGAGAATGGTTAATGAATTTAAGAAATAATTTACACACATCCTATTCTACTAGGTCTGAAGGACACAAAATAGAGAAGCTGATGCCATGGATGTTGGAGATTTGCTTCTGTGCAAATAGTTGACTATATGTTTGTCATTGATGACAACATACAATATAGAGTAGTGAACTGTATTCAATTTTTAGTATGGATATGTGGAAGCCTTGCATGGTTTTTTTTATGTTTTAGACATAGTTACTATACCATGTACATACACGCAGATTCATATGTTCAGTAATAGTTGAGCTATGTTACTCTGTTTACTAGCCACAGTTTAAGAAGAGTTTTTTTAGGAAGCCAAAAGTAAATTTATTAATTCTTCAGTTGCATCCATATATGGGATATGCGTGTTCATATTCATGTTTATTTATGAGTCTAAGATAATTAACCAAAGGCGCTAATCATGTTTCATCCGAAGCATGACGTTTGGGTAATTTTGGTGGAGCCAACTTTGTCAAGCGATGCGTCCATTCAGTTTGAGTTGCATGGTTCTAATTATGTTGTGTTCTTTGTTTGGTTGACAAGAGAAGCATTGAAGGGATTCTTAAAGATGACAAAGATCATATCTTTTGGAGAAGATACTTATAGTAGTTCATTTGAAGATCACCAAGTGTGAAAGATAAGAAAAGAGACAGAAGAAGGACATAACATAATGTTGATTGTTTTGGGATGGTAAATTCATTTCATTCATAAGACAAAGAACTATGTGAAGAAACGGTAAAAGAATACAATACATTGGAACTGATCAAGACAACAGGTTTACTCAAACAGTTCATTATCAGATATAGTGTGTATCTATTTTCTTGAAGGTTGTAGCCTTGATCATTTTAGTAGTGATATTTTGGACAGTGAGTCCTCACCCCTAATAAGGTTATTTGTAAAAGACTCCTACCAGGGTCTGACCCTTAACCAAGTCACTGTACTTATTGAATTGTAAAGATCAACTCCTAACAGGGTTGTAAGATCTCCTAACATGGATTATTTTACTCAAGTATAGTTCTTTGTGGGTGCTAATTCCCACTAGGGTTTTTACCTATTTTGGTTTCCTCGTAACCAAAACTGTGGTGTTCTACTTTGTGTTATCTGGATGTGTATATGTTTAATGTTATACTATAATTAATTAGAGGAAAGAATTAAAATAGCTAATAACTAATTCACCCCCCCTCTTAATTATCACTTGCGACTATTCCAACAATTGGTATCAAAGGCAAGTGCCTTGGAGAGAAATCCTAACAGCTTAAGGTAGATCAAATGGTGTACTTCAAGAAAGAGATTCCTATGTTTGATGGAGAGAATTATCTTGACTGGAAGGAAAAAAATGATAACACATCTTCAGTGTGTTGGTTTTGATATCTATGAGATTGTTACTCATGCAATTGATGTTCCCACCTTGAAGGACCTTGCAGAAGAATATTTTACTAATAAACAAAAGGAAGTATTCACCCAAAATGCAATTGCCAAAGAAGCCCTAATCAGTGCTCTATCTGACATTGAATTTTCTGAGATCAAGAAGGCAGAAAAATCATATTCAATTTGGAAATACCTAGAAGACATGTTTGAAGGAGACATCCAAGCCAAGAATGCATGCAGAAAGACATGGAAGAAAAGATACAACAATTGAGACATGTTACCTAAAGAAAACATCAAAGCTTACAATCGGAGGATTAATGAAGCAGTCTCAAGAATCAGGAACAATGGTGGAGAAATTTTAGAGGATGATATAATGGGAAAATTGATGACCACATTGACAAAAAATTATGAAGGGAAGATAAACATCTTGGATGAAACAATGCAATTCTCAAAGGACTTCAAAAGACAAACCTTGATTAGTAAAATATTAGCTTTTGAGATATCAAGATTGAAGATAGAACCAAAAATGGAAATAATTTTCAAAGCCTCAGTCCATGGTAAGAAATCCTTAAGCATATCTAGTAATGTTGAGAAAGAAGAAGTTGATACAGAACTAGAAGAAATCATTGCTATGATTTCCAAGAAAGAAAGGAAAGGTAAAGGAAAATATGAAGGACAACTACCATTCAAATGTTTTTCATGCAACAAAGTTGGCCACTTTTCTTCCAAGTATCCTACAAGAGTTAAGAAGTATAGATCATATTAAAAACCCAAATATACTAAGGAATGCTATCATGATGAGGATGGTGTAACTGATGATGATTTAGGAGAAGATGAAATTGGATTTGTTGCAATTAAGGATAATGAAAAAATGATTGATCAAAAAGAAATTGAAGATGAAAAGAAAGCACAAGAATTGTTTTTAGTTTCACAAGTTGACATGAGAACAGACTGGACCATAGGCAGCAGGTGTTCACATCACATGATAGGAGAAAAAGATAGATTTTTACATCTAGACAAGTACAAAGGTGGCATGGTTAGATTTGGAGATAACACTCCCAAACCTATCATTGGCAGGGGATCTATCACATTAGATGGAAAAAACAAAATAGATGATGTTCTGTATGTTGATGGTTTGCATCATAAGCTATTGAGTGTTGGAAAGTTGCTAGATAAAGGATATCAGTTGGAATTCAAAAACAACATATGCATTATTAACAAAAAATAAGGAGACATGATTGCATCAGGCTCAAAAACCAAAGGTAATGTTTTACATCTCAACTCTGAAGTAAGTTGTTTTGTTGCAAAAGTGGATGACAGTTGGCTATGGCACAAGAGACTTTGTCATATCAATTTTTACAAAATAGTAAAGATAAGTAATGTAAAGGAAGTAAGAGACCTTCCAAGTATTGTAAGACTAGTTGATACTATGTGTAGGGAATGTGTGATGGGGAAGCATGTGAGAACATCATTTAGAAGAAAACAAAACTCTATAGAGAACAAATTAGATCTAATACCTACAGACCTATGTGGACCTACTCAAACAAGATCATACTATGGTGAAAGGTATTTTATTTTGTTTGTTGATGATTTCTCCAAGATGACATGGGTTGCATTCTTAAAAGACAAATCTGAAGCTTTTGAGAAGTTTAAAATATTCAAAGATAAAGTTGAAAATGAATCTGGATTAAAGATAAAATGTCTAAGATCTGCTAGAGGATGAGAATTCACCTCTAATAAGTTTCTTGAGTACTGTGAAGAACATGGGATCAAAAGACAAATAAGTGCACCCAGAACCCCTCAACAAAATGGAATTTCAAAAAGGAGGAACGGGATAATACTTGACACAACACGAACTATCATCATTGAAGGAAGAGTTACACACACCTATTGGAGAGATGCAGTCAATACAACAATCTATACTATCAACATAATTCAACTAAGATGAGGCACAGACAAAACACCTATGAACTTTGGTTTGGTAATGTACCTACAGTAAAATACTTTAGAATCTTTGGAAGCAAGTGCTACATCAAGAGAGATGACAGTGTTGGAAAATTTGATGCTAGAAGCGATGAAGGTATTTTTCTTGCTTACTCTACTAAGATAAAAGCTTATAGATGTTTCAATTTAAGGTTGAAGAAAATCATTGAGAGTGCACATATGAATATTGATGAGAAGTTCATGATTCAAGAGAGCTATTATGAATATGCACCTATGATTGAAGATGAACCTAGACCAATCAATAAAGATATAGTTATTGAAGAAATGTTTGATTGTATTGATGTATCATGCAATAACCCTGAACCAAGTCAAGAAGAATCACAAATTACAGATGAGAGTGTCACACTTAAAATCTCAAAATTCACATCTAAATACCACTCTAAAGAAGATATCATTGGAGATCAGAGAAGTAAATTCATGACAAGACCCAGAGAAAAAGGTTCAACTGTTGATGAAGAGGTATGCTTACTTTCATAGATTGAACCCTTAAGTGTTGAAGATGCATGTAATGATTCAGTTTGGAAAAGTGCAATGCAAGAAGAATTAGATCAAATAATGAAGAATGACACTTGGGAACTGGTCCCTAGACCTTGTAACAGGAACGTGATTGGAACTAAGTGGATATTCGAAATAAAAATGAATGAAGATGGGACAGTGATAAGAAATAAAGAAAGATTGGTATGTAAAGGATATGCGCAAAGAGAAGGAATTGACTATTCTGATACATTTTCCCCTGTGAGAAGACTTGAAGCTATAAAGTTATTTTTAGCCTATCTAACATTCAAGAACTTCAAAGTATATCAGATAGATGTCAAGTTAGCTTTCCTGAATGGTGACTTGAAGGAAGAAGTCTACATAGAACAGCCTGAAGGATTCAAACTTTTAGACAAACCAGACATGGTATGCAGATTAAAGAAATCCCTCTATGGACTTAAACAGGCCCCAAGAGCATGGTATGAGAGACTTGATGGCTACTTAGCAAAGATTAGATTTGAAAAGGGAGCAACTGATTGCAAATTATTCATCAGAGAGACACCTGAAGGATTACTACTTGTTTCTATCTTTGTTGATGACATTATTTTTAGAGGTAATGACAAGCTTAGTTCAGAATTTGCAAAAGAGATGTAGAGTGAATTTGAAATGAGCATGATTGGACCTATAATATACTTTTTGGGATTAAATGTAAAGCAGAAAGACAAAGGTATATTCATAAATCAGTCTAAATATGTAAAGGAGATATTAACGACATTCAAGATGGAAGACTACAAGCCAGTAAGCACTCCTATGATAACAAAAAGCAAGCTTTGAAAAAATGATGACTCCCTAGAAGTTGACAAAACACTTTACAAGTCCATGATTGGAAAACTCATATATCTCACTCAATCTAGACTAGATATATCTATTGCAGTTGGCATTGTTGGGAGATTTGTAGTTGAACCTTAACATAATCACCTAATGACAATAAAAAGAATATTCATATATTTAAAGGGAACTATAGACTATGGTTTATGGTATACTAACTCAAAAAATGTAGAACTTCATGTGTACACAGATGCAGATTGGGCAGGTTGTGTTGATGATATAAAGTGTACCTTAGGAGGAGTAGTATTCATTAGAGATAGATTGGTCACTTGGACAAGAAAGAAGAAAAATTGTATTTCTTAGTCAACAGGTGAGGCAGAATATGTAGTAGCAGTATTGAATTGTTCTACAATTGTTTGGATCAAACAGATGATAAAAGACTTTGGAATTCAGATTGATTATCCTATTTTTATTCACTATGACAATACCAACACTATCAATATGTCAAAGAACCTTGTGATGCACACAAAGACAAAACACATTGAAATAAAATATCATTTTCTAAGAGAGAAAGTTGCAGACAAAGAAGTAAAGTTGGATTATGTGAGCACTAAAGAATAGTTAGCAGATATTTTTACAAAACCTCTATCAAAAGATACTTTTGAGTATCTCAGGGAGAAGCTGGAATTAATTCCCTTTCCTGAGTTTGATTAGAATTTGTAGTAAGAGCATCAGTCCTTGGTGACTGATGAATGGTTGACTATCATACTTCTAGAGTAGTACCTCTTCTTAATGGTAATTGGCACCCTTTGCCATTGATGCCAAAGGGGGAGTATATAGTAAGGGGGAGCATATACTCTGGGGGAGTATATAGTCATGAAAATAAAAATACAGTCAGAGGAGCTGCAGCAGTGAAGAGGAACCTTTGATGAGGATATTGAGAAGATTGTAAAAAGGAGGATACTATTGGTTGATGGTGTTTTTTATCATATTTTTCCATCAATGTCAAAGGGGGAGATTGTTGGATATTTGCTTCTGTGCAAATAGTTGACTGTATATGTGTAATTGATGACAACATATAGTATACAACTGTGAGCTATATTCAATTTTCAGTATGGATATGTGGAAGCCTTGCACGGTTGTTTTTATGTTTGAGACATAGTTACTATACCATGTACATACACGTAGATTCAAATGTTTAGTAATAGTTGAGTTATGTTACTCTGTTTACCAGGCACAGTTTCACAAGATTGTTTTTAGGAGGCCAACAATAAATTTATTAATTCTTCAGTTGTGTCTATATATGGGATATGCGTGTTTAGATTCATGTTTAGTTATGAGTCTAAGATAGTTAACCAAAGGCACTAATCATGTTTCATCTGAAGCATGGCATTTTGGTAATTTTGGTGGAGCCGACTTTGTGAAGCAATTCATCCATTCAGTTTAAGTTGTGCGGTTCTAATTATGAATTATGTTGCATGCTTGGTTTGGCCAACAAGAGAAGCATTGAAGGGATTCTTAAAGCTAAAAAAGATCATATATTTTGGAGAAGATACTTATAGTAGTTCATTTGAAGATCACCAAGTGCGAATGATAAGAAAAGAGATAGAAGAAGGACAGAATAGAACGCTGATTGTTTTGGGACAGTAAAGTCATTTCATTCATTAGACAAAGAACTATGTGAAGAAGCAGTAAAAGCATATAATACATTGGAACTGATCAAGATAGTAGGTCTACTCAAATAGTTCATTATCAGATATAGTGTGTATCTATTTTCTTGAAGGTTGTAGCCTTCATCATTTTAGTAGTGAGCTTTTGGACAGTGAGTCCTCACTCGTAACAGGGTTATTTGTAAAAGACTCCTAACAGGGTCCAACCCTTAACTAGGTCACTGTACTTATTGCATTGTAAATATCAACTCCTAACAGGGTTGCAATATCTTCTAATAGGGATTATTATACTCAAGTACAATTCTTTTTGGGTGCTAATTCCCACTGGGGTTTTTACCTATTTTGGTTTCCCATAACCAAAATTGTGGTGTTCTACTTTGTGTTATCTAAATGTGTATATGTTTAATGTTATACTATAATTAATTGGAGGAAAGAATTAAAATAGTTGATAACTGATTCACCCCCCCTCTTAGTTATCCCTTGGGACTATTCCAACAATGGCTGCATTAGCATCCTCACAACCACAAGAGGAAGATTTCTGCTATGAGTTCATGGTGGAAGAACTTCATTTCCCTACCTACAACTCCCCAGACTACCACATGGTCTATTCTATCATAGGTCAGGAATCATCCTGATATAAACATATCTACACCTACCTTTACCATCAGGTCATCCCTGATACGCTTACCCACAATGAACGCCGACACCTTTTTCGAAATGCCTCATGGTATATTCTCATAGCTGAAAATATTTATATACGAGTGCTAGATGGTACTTTTCTTAGGTTTCTAGAAAAATAGGAGTCCAAACGTGCATTAGCTGAGGTCCATGATGGTATTTGTGGTTCTCACTCTAATGGTCTGACTCTGGCCCAAAAACTGCTAAGAGCAGGGTACTACTGGCCAAATATGGAAAAAGAGGTAGTAAGATATGCAAAGATGTGTAAGAAATGCCAATTGTACAATAATCTTATACATGCTTCAGCAAGGGAACTGATTCCGTTTATCACACACTGGCCTTTCCAACAGTGGGCATTCAACCTGATCAGTCAGATACACCCATATTCTTCCAATGGGCACAAATTCATCATCACTACCACTGAGTTTTTCATGAAGTGGGTAGAGGTGGTCCCACTAATCAAAGATACAGGCCAACAGGTGGCCCTATTTATTCTGAATCATATTATTTGTAGATATGGCATTCCTTCAGCCATTGTAACTAACAATGGAGGATAGATCAAAAACACCAATATCGAAGAACTTTGTGAGAAGTTCAAGACCAAACAACGTTGCTCTTCCATTTGTTATCCGTAAGGTAATGGATAGGTTGAGGCCTCCAATTAAATTTTTTTGAAAATCTTGCACCGTACTGTGAACAAATCTAGATAGGATTGGCATCTATAGATCAATCCCGTACTATGGGCATATAGAATGACTATCAGAACACCTACTGGGGCAACCCCCTTTTCTCTTATCTATGGAGAAAAGGTAGAACTCCCACCTCTAAGGGTTTCTCTATGAAGGCTTATCATAGATGAAGGTCACAGAGTCTCAAGGTTGCAAGAACTAGAATTGCAAGATGAACGTCAACAAGTGGCCTTTGATCACCTTAGAGCTTACTAGAAAAGAATGTCTAGAGGTTATAATAAAAAGTTCAAGCCAAGAGGACTTCAGGTGGGAGACCTAGTGTTAAGAGTAAAACCTTGTAATCAGTCACATAGAGAACAAAAGGGGAAATTTGAAGCCAACTGGCTGGGTCCTTATATCACCACTGCAGCATTCAACTTCGGAGCCTATCGACTCTCCACACCTAAAGGAGAACACCTCTGAGAGCCCATTAACACTCTCCATCTAAAGAAGTTCTACACTTAAGGCATTCTTAGTGACCAGCACCATGTACATACTTATGATCCTAAAAAAAGACTAAAAATTGGAAAAAGTCCTGAAAATTGATCATCTTGCTAAAAGCCTAGCAATAGGCACCTTGGTGCATGAATAAAAAAAAATCATAAAAAGAGAAAAAAAAAATGGAGAAATAAAAAAAATGAAAAAGAAGAAAAAGTGCCTTGGTGAAAACCTGGTAAACAAGCACCATGGTAGAAAAAATAGCATCTCTACCAAGTAGGTGAAAACCTAGTAAACAAGCACCTCTTTTTCTCAACACTCCATCTATTAATGCTCAGGATTGGCAATCCTTTGCTTTAGTTTGTAGATATCTTTCAGTCACTTTTGTGACACTTTGGTTCTTCTAAGAATCGTCCTAGCTTGAAACTGATCAAAAGTCATAGTCTAAGGGAAATCAAATCATCTTTGTCCTTGTAGTATGAGTCAAGTCAATCCTCGCAATTTGAGTTTGCTATCATGGGGCATGGGTCCCTAATTTGATCGTATCTTTGGATTACACCAGAGTCAATAATCTTGTCATTTTAAAGGACAACTTGATATTGATGCAAACAGGTGTTTCTCAACACCCTAATCAAAAGTGTTTCTTAACTCTATCTTTGGATGTATCTGTGTTTCTTAACACACATTGGATGTTGCAAACATAAATAACATATTTATAGTAATCAAACACATCACACTCACAAGGACGATGGTGTTTCTCAACACCTCATACATATACACATCTAAAAACTTTGGAAGTGGCTGAAGTATGTTTAACTTCTATTTGTATGTTGTCTATTTTCATTGATTTTTTGTCAATCTTTCTTTTGTCTACTGCTTGTTGGTGTTGTCCTGTTTAGAAGGCTTGGGAGAGTCGAAATACATATAAAGTTTGACTATTTTGGCTACTGTGACCACAGACAATTTTTTTTGGCCTATTAGGGTTGTATGGGCACAAAAATCGAGGTAAAACTTGAAAAACAATTAAAAAAGATGCTTTTTTCATCAAATTTGGGTACTACCAGCACGCGCCACCCGTGCGTCGCCGCTGGCCAACGTGTCACTCTACGGCCACCGCGCCGCCGCCGCCCCGCCGCTCAGCTCGGGCGCCACCACCTCCCCGCTCGACCGACACCTCCGTCGGCGTCGTCGCCTGGCTGCCACCGGCCTGCCACCTCTTGCGCAGGGCTGTGACGTTAGCGGCCAAAAAAAAATTTCGGCAATGTTTTTCAAATTTTCTAGCGAAATTCCCTTTTCTGGCGGTCGGAAAAAAAATTTCGGTGTACCTTCTGATAGCCGTCAAATTTAATTTTTCAGACTGGTGATGGGTGTTTGAACGTCAAATTTTTTGTCGTGACTGTGGTTTTCCAGTGAGCTTGCATTTTGGGGGCACCTGTAGTATTTTGGCCATATCTTGGGCATACGGTGTCCTTTTTCAGAAAACAAAATATTGTCAAAAAGGTGTTTCCAAGAAGGACATGATGATACTAGTCTTGTTTACTAATTCATCCATTTGAGTTCCTATTTTTGGTGTTGAAGTAGAGGCTTTGTTTTCCTCCCTCTCTGCATCTAGTGTTCAAGTTTTTCTCTAGTTTTTCGTGCTTTTAGTAATTGATTATTTGTTGTATGGGGGTTAGAATCATACATTGTGGGGGGTGCTTTTTCTTTTTGTCATTTACTTTCAGAAATTGACCCTTCTACTTTCATCTTTTTCTTCTCTCAATGTCAGACCCCTCTGTGGCCCGGCTGACACCACATAATTACCACACCTAGAAAGCACACATGACCAGGCTACTCAAGTCACGTGGCTTATGTTCATGCCTAGATGAACATCAACCTGTCCTACAACATATTTTTGAGATTCTTCAGCACAGGAATAAGATGGATGAAGCCATGGGCTTGATTGCATTGAATATTTCTGACAGTCTCCTCTTTCACTTGGATGGTTTAACCACTCCTAGGGCCATTTGGGGCAAGTTTTCAGATTTGTTTGGCACTGTAAATGAGTCTCGGGCACTACAGATTGATGCAGAGCTGACTACTTTGACACCTACCAACTTTCCCACCATTGAGGGCTTCTTGATGAAGTTCAAGTCTTTGTGCTTAGTTTTGTAGGGATGTGGGAAAACCAAGACAGATGATGAGTGTATCTTCTTGATACTCTCAAATTTGTGACGACAGTATCGGATCTTCTCTTCCACTTTCTACTCCACCATGGATGCTTTGGGTGCTAGACACACCATGCCTTCTTTTGAGACATTTTGTGATCGGTTGACATGGGAACAGGCAAAGATCCAATAGATGGATGCTTCTGGCTCTTCTAGCCAAGCATTGGTTGCTCAATTTTCACAGGGGAAACCAAAGCAGAAAGGCAAACCGAAGAAAGATTCTGCAGGCAATGAGTCTTCCTCCAAACCTGCACAGAAAAATGATTCAAAACCTCCAGCTAACCCTTCCAAGGGTAAATCTTCTTCGAAGTCTACTGAGTCTA
>MU226247.1:2372460-2383461 GCA_018584345.1 Thuja plicata
AACTCAATTGTTTTATGTTGTCAATCATCCCTGTTCACATTCTGCCACCTACTATGTATATCAATGTTTTACTATTAACATTTAACAATTATTATTACTTTTCATTTAAAATGTTGGGGTTTGAAAATTTAATAAGATCTCTTCTTTACGGGTTGAATATATTTGTTAATAGGATACACTATTGTTGGCGTTTGAGGGTGTAATAAGCTATCTGCTACACAGTTTAACTAGGATTGTTAATAGGTTGCAGTTTCTTTTTTCAGTTTTTCTATTATAGGGTTTCTTTTGTAGTGTTTTTGGCTTACTGGCTTTGGAATTATTTTGGAGATTTGTTCTCTTGTTGTGTATGGCTATGAAATTTGTTTATAACTATGTCATTTGTTGTGTATGGCTATGGCATTTTTACTGTTACTAGTTTCATGTATTTTTTTGCAATTTGTGTTTTGCATGTTATCATTTTTTGTGTTAAGGTTTTATAGCTCAATTTTCAATGTTACGAATTAAGGGCTCATTAAGTTATTAGTTAAGGGTTTCCATTTGAGTATTAAGGGTTTGCAATTATGTTTCCACTCTTAGGGATTAACGGTTTAATAAGTCACACATTTTATGGTTTCAATATGATTGTTAATGGTTTCCTAATTCATTTCACTTTTTTAGTTTGAGGTTCTCATTTTTAGTGTGATGGGAGTGAAAGTTCATTTCCACTGTTAGGGATTAAGGGTTTAATAACTTATCTATTTTTGAGATTCAATTTGACTGCTAATGGTTATAGAATTTATTTCAAATTATCAAATTTAGGGTTTAAAAATTTGTGTTAAGGGTTTTCAATTTCAATTCTAATGTTGGGGGTTTAGGTTTAATAAGATATTTATTTATTGGTTTCAATATGGTTGATACTTTTCAAATTTTATTATAGGTTGTCAAATTTAGTGTTGAGGGTTTGCAATTTCATTTCCAATGTTAGGGATTAAGTGTTTAATAAGTTCCCTTTTGTATGTTTTCAATAGGATAGGTAATGTCTTCCGAATTCATTTCATTTTATAAGTTTTAGGTTATTAAATTGACTGTTAATAGTTTGCAATTTCATTTCCATAAATAGGGAGTAAGGTTTTAATAACTTGTCTTTATGTTTGGTTTCGATTTGACTAGTAAGGGTAATAGAATTCAATGCAATTTATGGGTTTTAGGGTTTCAAATTTAGCATTAAGGGGTTTCAATTTCAATTCCAATGTGAGGGATTAAGGGTTTAATAATTTATTTGGTTAATGATTTCAAAGTGATTGTTAATGCTTTTCAAATTCATTTCATTATATCAGTTTGAGGTTCTCAATTTTAGTCTCAAGGGTTTGCAAATTAATTTCCATTATTAGGGATTAAGGCTTTGATAAGTTGTCATTTTTTTGGATTCAATTTCACTTCAAAGGGATATAGAATTCATTTCAATTTATTGGCTTTAGGGTTTCAAATATAGTGTTAATAGTTTTCATTTTCAATTCCAATGTTGTATATTAAGGGTTTAATAAGTTACCTGGTTAATGGTTTCAATGTGATTGTTAATTCTTTTCAAATTCACTTTCATACCACTTTTAGGTTCTCAAGTTTACTATAGTAGTTGTTTTCTATTTCAATTCCGTTGTTGGGAATTAAGGTTTCAATAAGTTATCTATTTTTTGGATTCAATTTCAGTCCTAAGAGATATACAATTCATTTCAATTTATTAGTTGTAGGGTTTCAAATTTAGTGTTAAGAATTTTCATTTTCAATTCAAATGTTGAGGATTATGGTTTTAATAATTTATCTATTTTATGATTTCAATGTGATTGTTAATGGTTTTCAAAATCATTTCAATTTATCATTTATGGTGTTTCAATTTTAGTGTTAAGGGTTTTCAAATTCAACTTCATTGTTAGGGATTAAGGGTTTAATATGTTATCTGTTTAATGGTTTCAATATGATTGTTGGTGGTTTCCACTTCCTTTTCAATTTGTGTTGTATATTTTCAATTTTAGTCTTGAGTGTTTGCAATTTCATTTCCAATGTTAAGGATTTAGGTGTTGGCAAGAGTCATCTTATGATGCATGGTATGTTTTCATTGATGGAAAATACTATCATTACTCTTGGACTTAATGTAAAAAAGATAGTTTACCGAAGGATTTGATGCTTATATTTGTCTAAGTACCAGAACCAGGATAGAGACCAGTCGGACAGATCAATATAATTCATAAATTTTCTTCATAGTTAGAGTATGTGATTGCAAGACGTGAATTTAGACATACTATTATGTCTAAACTGATCATCATAGATTTTGAAGTTATCATATGCATGAGATAATCACCGAGGAATATCCAGTTGACAGATTTTTTGGAAAGAACACGATGGTATGGAGAAATCGATTTGGTACACTTGTTAAATCAACTTTGGTTAATGGTTTGGTATTTTTTATGATAGAGCCAACATTAGAGGATAACTAATTTGGTTAGAAATATTTGATCTTATGTTTTGATCTTGTTTTAGCGAAGACTTCTATACATTTCATTACTCTTATTCGGGACAATAGAGTTTGAGTTATGAGCTTATGATCTTATATTTAAGATAAAATTTTGATTGCGTAGATAGAGAGATGGTGATGACAGATAGAGGAAGATAGTGATGCAAATATAGTAATTAGAGATCAAGTTTAGTGCTTTATTGGAACTATTTAGGCATTTTTATAATACGGGTCAGTTCAGTATAGAACTGTAAGTCCATTTTGGTTATGTAATAGGTTGTAAGCCTTGTTGTATTCTGGTTGTGTAAATGAGAACTGATGTCTAGGTTGTAAGCCTAAATGAAATTGTGTTCCCCTCTTTGTACTTATGCCTTTAACAAATCACTTAGTACTGCAGTAGTGAGAAATTTGTGGGTATAATCCCTACCGGGGTTTTTTCCTTAACAAGGTTTTCCTCAATAACTGTATAGTCAGAAAATGGAAGCACTTCCATTGTAGACTAGTTTATCCCTCTGAGTAAGTGGTTTGTGTTGGCAAGTTGACACTCAGGGTTTATATAACTTATTTTGTGTTGTCATTATGGAAACAAAGTTATATGAAGTTATGACAGTAAACTTTGAAGATCAAAATTGGCTAAGTATAGAAAATAGAGCAGTACAGAGATATGTAGTTGATCAGAGCACTAGCGCACGTGCATACGATCGAGTCTAAATATGCGCCTCCATACTTAAGCTTTATGACATGTAACTAAGCCTAGTCTATACATGCATGGTATGGTATGATAGTACAAAGAAGTTACATGAAGTTCAAGAGCCACTAGCAGTTCAGAAAACATAGTATAAAGCCGACTTCAGATTTTAAATAATTAGCATATAATATTTTGTTTTTGTAATGGACATGTGCCTATTGTAATATGATTTTACTTATTTCTTTAACACTCATGTCAACACACTTAAGCCAATTTGTTTGGAAGTGTTGTGTATGTTGTTTTTGGGCCGACTAAGGTCAAGTTTTTGGTCGCATCAATTCAGGCATGTATATATACTAGACATGCACTTTTGTATTAGTGTGTGAGTGAAGAATAAAGCAGAGAAGATATTCAGAAGAGAAATATAATCAAATCAGTATGAAGTAGAAGTCTTCAACAGATTAAAGCATTAGCACATAAATGAAACTAATCAGACAATAGTGTCATTACAACAGTTCATCTTTGGATATAGTGTATATCTATTATCTCAAGGTTGTAGCCTTCATCCTATTGAGTAGTGATCCAACCATCTTTAACAAGGTTTCGTAAGGAATCCTAACAGGGTCATTGTTCTTGCATTGTAAAGACTACTCTTAACAGGGAAAAGGAACTCTAACAGGTTCATAAGACTAGTACAATCATTTGTGGGTACTAATTCCCACCAGGGTTTTCCTCTGATCAAGGTTTCCTCGTAATCATATATTGTGTCATGTGTTATTGTGTTATGCTTCATTGGTTATCTAATTGATTTAAGTTTTAAGTTGTTGAAATAAAGATAATTGACAAACACTGATTCACCTCCCCCCTCAGTGTTTCTAACAATTTGTATCAGAGCTCTGGTCCTCTGAAAGAAATTTTAACCACTTGAGGAGATCATGGATTCAGCAACAAAGAAACATCTAAAAAAGAATCTTGAAGCAGCCCTTGATGATCTTGACAGATCTAAAAAAGAAAATGAAGAACTTAAACTAAAAGTTGATGGCTTTTAAATGCTTATCAAAAAATTAAGGAAAGATCTGAAAGATTTCTCTACAAATGATTTGGGAAAAATGGTTAAAAAGCTTAATGAAGAGAACATGTCTTTGAAGGACAAGATTGAAGATCTGAATGAACAACTTAAAAATAGCCTAACAACTATTGAAGAAAATACCAAAGAAAGTAAACAATTAGATGATGAACTTATGCAAGAAAATATGAAGATCTTGGAGTTGGAAAACATCAAGAAAAAGATTGAATCTAAAGAAAAAGATTGAATCTAAACTAACAGAAGCAAAAGACAAAATTGAGAAACTACACACAAATTCTGATCTAATTCAATCACAACTTTATGCATAGAAGCTAAAAGGTGATACTAATGGTGTTGGATATAGTGTAGCCCAAATTGAAATCAATACAATGAAAGAAAGAAAGAAAGCACAAGAAGAATCCACAGAAGCAAAGAAACTTGAGAATCTTGTAGAGGGTAATGCAGAACCTCCTAAAAATAACACAAGCTAGTTAACTGAACTTGTTATGCTTGTAACAAACATGGACACTTGGAAAGAGATTGTAAAGAGGTAAGACCTTTCAATGGCTATTGTTACTCCTGTAATAAATTTGGTCATAGGGCTATACATTGTAGAACAAGTCAAAGAAATCAGTCACAATAGAACCAAAGAAAAATGACTCATTAAAATCAAAGAAATCAACCTGAGAGAAACTATCAGAATATTACATGTCAGATATGTAATTATAATGGAAACACAACCAAGAAGTGCAACATGATAAACAATATCAATAGACCTCCAATCATCTGTCACTCATGTAACAAAATAGGACATATCTCAAGGTTTTGCAGGTCAAGAACTCAAAAACAAGAAAAGCCTAAAGAGTCATTATTTGAAGAATATGGTGAAGTCAAGTTTGTAAAAGCTATAGAAGATTCAGGTAAAATATGGGTTGAAGTAAAGAAAGATGATGATGTTAACAAGGTAGTAGATGCATCCACAGTGGACACAACTTCTACTTCTAGTTAGATGACCCTCGTGGTCTTAGGGGGAGCTATTCTAGCTCTAAACCCCTACATGGCTGGTATACTCACCTCTGTGTATGTGCCTATGGATTCATGTAACTGATGACATGTAAAGGTGTGTATTTGATGGGGTAAGGAGATTGTTAGTTAATTGTTGTTTGATTTGATTAAAGAGTGTTTATTTCCTTAACCCTACTTTACATTTAATTGAATTTGATTGATTGTATATTGCAATTGTGATTAGGGGGAAGATAAGATGCTCCTTTTCTATTCCCAAATGCATAAATGGAAGATCCAAGTTGATCAACCCAAAAGAAGGGCTAATGCATAAATGAATCAACTATTTGGAAAAGAGAATAACAAGAAGGATCTTAAATTATATTAATTATTAAGTAAATATGGTTTATTATATTAATTGAAAAGGATAGGAAGAAGAACCAACCTTAAAGTAATGCAGATCAAAGAATGTTGTTTTCTGAGGACTATAGACTATTTCTAGAAAAACTAAAGTATGATCTGGAACCAGAACATAGAGATGAACAAAACCTAGAAATATTTTTCCAATCTAATGTCATCTTATGAAAAAGGTCGACCTTGACCTACAAATGTCAACCCTAACCTAATAATGTCGACCCTGACTTGCATAGGTCCGACAGAAAGCTGAAAAGGGTATCCAAATCTGGTCTCAGATCTACAGTCCTTAACCTATACCTGCAAGAAAAAGAGGTTTATTTATTGGGGGGAGGGGTTTTCCTTGGTCAAACCCCGGCTTTGGAATTAACCTCAAATAGATATAATTGAAATTGCATAAAGATAAACAAAGTAAATGCACAAATTCACCTTGCTTGAAAAAGTCCTTATGGAGGGTTCAAATCCTTGAGTCCACAAGTATGTATGCACCAAATATGTAGAATGTAGAATGGTAAGATTTCTTCAATCTCTTTCTTGTAGATCTCTAACACCAAGTCTTGAATGGGTTCTTGAATTTGGAATAGGCTTGGAAGAAGGTGGATGGACAGATCACCAAAAGGGCACTATGTAGCTTGAATCCTTCAATGGCCTCCAATGGATCTCCTTCATAAAAATGGATGCTTGAATGGATGATTGATTTATTGAAATATTTCTCCTTAGTTTTCTTTGAATTCACTTGATAATGCTCATTAATTCCTCAAGGATGCTTAGGCTTCAATAGAGGACTTATTTCTCAAGATTACTTAGAGAAAATGAGAGGAGAAAGTTTCCTTTTATATGAAATTAGGGCACAATCTTCTAAGGAGGCTGACATAGGAGAATAAAATTCCCATTAAAGCCTTTACCCCTAAGAGAGGACCTATATTAAATATAATTTAGGAATCAACGCTTCAGAACCCGAAACAGCCGACCCGGAAGCGGGAAATAACTTTTGCAAAGACCGACATCCAGAAACTGCAAGACCCCAGAGTTTGAACCCTGGGTCAAGGTTGAGGTTGACCTTGACCTAGGTCAAGGTCAAGGTCAACATAGACCCAAAATTTCAACCCTGACCTTGAAGTCTAGAATCTCAGGTCTGCAGTCCAAAATGCAAAAATTAGGCTGGAAAGAAGTGGAAAGAGGGACAGAATAGGGGGAAAGCTAGGTCTAGATTTGGAACCCATTCTAGGTGCTTAATATGACCCCAAACCACTTACTCTGAAGGCTAAAAAAGTCTTAGAATGGAAATGCTTCTATTTTCTGACTATACATGATGTAATGAGAAAGTATGCATATATGCATAGCTTGAACTTTGACTGAAGCAAAGATTGAAATTCTCAATGAAAACCGCATTATGGAAACAAGCATTAAAGGAAATAACCTTTTATATAATTCAGTAAAAGATCTTTTATCCTCACTTTTCATTCAAGATTGAGCATTCAGAGAGTGCAACAACAGTTATCATCAAAGTGTTGAAGGATAAATTGTTGGTTGGTTAGCAAGATGAATCAAAGTTGAAACGGAACCCTAGCGGACAAGTCATTTCAAAATCTTGTGAAACCCTACTTAAGCAAGTTACAAGTAAGTAATGGATACTCCTATAGTGTTTGATATCTCTAAGAAAAAGAGATGTGTTTTTAAGAAGCATCCATTCAAGTCTGTGCTAGATGATGTAGAAGGGGCATTCTCCAAGACTCCGCTAGGAGTCATGCATGTAGAGGACATTCACACTTACATCTATTGTAAGAAGGAGTATGTTGGTGAAAACAACATAACAACACTCATGGCATCAGTAATGAAACCTAATTACTCATTCAATGATGAATACACACATCGTACTGATAACCCTATTTTTTAGTACATGACATGAATTCTATGAACCAGAATGGGTTAAAATTCTACTTAGCAGGATACATGAAGATCTATATTGGATTGGTGAAGTTCCTATCTGCATTACTATTAACCTCATTCATGAGATGACTAGACTCTCCAAGGTTGGACCCATTCTTCCTACTGGAAAGGATGTAAAGAAACAGGTTGAGTAGGATTTCTTATCGAGAAGTGATAGGCATGGGATGACTGTTGATCCCATTGTGGAAGAAGACATCGAAATCCTCACCATGATACTTGGTTACAAGTTTCAGCATCCAAGCAGACTACATAGTGTTTCCACATCTACTATTATGGCAGAAATAATGATGGCAAGAGATAACACACAATATAATCTTTGTGAGATATTGCATGCACAACTGATTGAGAACATTAGAGCTATCAAGCATGAAAAGAACAAAATATTCAGATTTGGCTCTTTGATTATCTACCTATACTTCCACATTGTTGGTAAAGTATGTAATCTTTACCTAGACATGAGCAAACCTACTATGTCACAAATTTAATTAAAGCCTACATCAGAAAGTGGTGTAAAGGATTCTATGGACATGGAGATCAAAGAATTCAGGATCAAAATGAAGAAGAGGTTCAGACTACCGGAGAAGATAGTTGAGAAATACAAAGACACCATATGCTTCATGGTGGAAAATGACTGTACTTGCACAAAAGTAGTTGAACCAAGAACCAAATGGATTCATCCACTTGGTTATGAATTTGAAGAACATGTGTTGGAAGGATATGCACAAGTTCTCTTTTCTGCACCTAAAGATCGATAAGAGCCTAGATGGGGCACATAAAGAGAGAAGAAAAATCAAGTAGATTATGTCCTATATAGTGTAGATAACAAAAGAAAGGCATCAAGGATTACATCTAACATCCTAAAGGTTCATGGGGTTACACAAGAAGACCTAGACAAAGCTATGGAAGATAAAATTGTAAGAGAGCTTAAACAAACACCCACAGAAGTCAAGATAGAGAAATTAGATGATATCCACAAGAAGAAGAAGAAGAAGAAGAAGAAATTTGATGAAGGTACATCTAGGCCCTCAACTACTATTGACTTGGAATCCTCTCCACCATAAATACCAAGTAAGTTGAATAGAAGAAGGAAGCAAGTTCCCACAGGTCACCCATCCTCAAGGACAACAAGGAGCAAAGTAACACTCAAGCCCCTCCTGAGGTAGGATTCATACCTAGTTTGACAGTCTTAAGAAACATAATCATTAATGAAGGAAGACTAGATTCAATTTCAAATGTGTATGAAAAGTACCAAGAGAGATAAATCAGAGATACATTCTATGATTATCTCTCATATGATCAAGTTTAAAAGGTCATTATTGGAAATCAAGATAGTCATTCCAGACAAAGTATGGAGCATATTAGACCTATTGAAAAGAAAAGCAATAGAGGAAGATATGAGGATTAGAGAAGAAAAATTAGACAGTCTTCTCCTTATTTGCTCACATGATGAGAAAGAAATCCTGTTAGATTTGGTAAAACCTCATCTAAGAACCAAAACAAGAACTCTTCACATCATGAACAAAGAGTATGAGTTGGTTGGAAAAGAGACTGAAAAGGCATTTGAGCAAGTATTTTTGGATAGTCACATGTATCCATCAATGGCGCCTACAACTAAAGTGACTCTAGTCTCTCCCAAATAGGATAAAGAACCAGAGATTCCAAATGTGCCTATGATAGGTCCACAATATTTAGCGCCCAAAGCTACATTACCCTCTAATACAGTCAAGGATTTAGATGAAACCATTATGATAAATGATGTTGAGATCACCATGTCAGCCTCAAAAAAATGACTTAAATAAGTTTGGGGAACCATTTGTAAGTGCTTAAGAAGCTGAGAAGGTATGCACTGATAACATTTCCTTGCAACAAGAACAAGTTCATGAAGGAGAAACAACAAGTCAAGATGAAGAGAGAAATGATGAACCTAATAATCCACTCTCTATGGAAATCCTAGTGAAAAGTGAATATATGGATAGTCAAAATGCTATATTCACTCCATCTAGAAAACCTTTGGTATCATTGTTGTCAATCTTGACCCCTGACTCAACAAACCTAGATGCTTGGGGAGAAGAAGACCTGATTAAAATTAGTGTATTAGCCATGGAGAAAGCCAAAGAGAAAAAAGTTATGAGAAACCCTCGCTTTCTAGAGTTAGTAAACATTTTGAATGACTTAGTACCAACAGACAAGAAATTGGCAAATATCTAGTGAGTGGATGATGTTGACAGCATATTGACTTGCTTCAAAGAAAAATTCACAAGTTTAGTAGATTCAACTACTAAAACTATAGAGGATGAGTACAAAAAGGGAAGATTAGATGAGCTAATCAAGAACTTACAATTAGATCTAAACTCCTTGAAGATTGGTCAAACAATTCTGAAAGAGTTAGCAGCAAAAGGCAGGAAAGTGATAGAAAATTGTATGGACAAAGGAAAATTCACTTCTGAGCACATCAAGAAGATTGAAGAAGCAGACATATTGGTTGCAAACATTAGGAAATTAGTTGAAACATCCTCCCAAGACATCAACATCTACAACAACATCTATCAAGGTCAGATAGACAAGATTGAACAGGCCAAGGTAGAGATCAACAAGATAAGGACCAGACAAACACAACTAAGAAATGCACTTGTGCCCTCCTTATCTGTCTTGAATGAGAACATAAAACAGATAGATGCAAAAAATTTCACATATGATCAAGGCCTCTGCATGGATCTGACAAAGATGGAGAAACTCACATATGCATTATGCGCCCATCTTTAGACCATTGATGCATTGAAGGCATTTTGGCAGTAAGAGATCAAGACTCTTCAGATTGCATTTCCAGATGTGTACTCTGAGTAAGTACTTAGAGAATTAAAAATTTTGACACCTTTGTCATTAATGCCAAAGGGGGAGTAGTATATGTATATAAGGAGTATGATATATATAGCCAAAGTTATGGTGTACAGGTTTGTATTGTTAAGTCAAAGATTAAGTAACTTGGCCACATTTCTTTGTTGCCATTAATGACAAAGGGATAAATTGTTGGAAAGTTAATGCTCAGGGTGTATATGACTTATTTTGTGTTGTCATTATGGCAACAAAGTTATATGAAGTTTTGATAGTAAACTTTGAAGATCAAAATTGGCTAAGTATAGAAAACAGAGCAGTACAAAGATATGCAGTTGATCATAGCACCAGCGCACATGTGTACGATCGAGTCAGACTATGCACCTCCATACTTAATCTTGATGACATGTAACTGTATGTGATGAAAACCTACCTGCAAGAGACAACACTAAAACATGCAAACATTAGGATTAGTCATCAAAATAACAAGATTCAAATAAGGGTTAGCATATCCAAGTGAAATCCCAAAACAAGAGTTTAAACCACAACCTCCGATGAGCT
>MU226247.1:2393125-2405892 GCA_018584345.1 Thuja plicata
AGTGTGTGCTTAGGTGAGAAAGTAGGATTATTAAGAGGAATAGGTAGGGTAGAGTAGGAATAGAGTAGGTTGCTAGGTAGGATTAATAGGTTTTATTATTTTAATCCAAATTAAATTTGAATTAATTAGGGTTTAGAAGAATATTAGAAATGTGAGGAAATAAATAAATTTGAAATTTATTAAAAAGGGGTTTTATGGAGGGGAATGTATTAAAATAAAATTTAATACATTAAAAGAGATAGTATTTAAATTAAATTTAAATACTAAAGGAAGTGAATCATATTTAATTAAATAGATAGAAGAATATAACAAATATAATTAATTAAAATTAATTATAATGTTATGGGAATATTAATTAATTTAATATAAGGATGATTTTGGACGTCTACAGTAACTAAGCCTAGTCTATACACGCATGGTACGGTATGATAGTATAGAGAAGTTACATGAAGTTCAAGAGCCACTATTAGTTCAAAAAATGCAGTATAAAGACGACTTCAGATTTTGGATTAGCGTATAATATTTTTTTTTGTAATGGCCATGTGCCTATTGTAATATGATTGTACTTATGTCTTTAACACTCAGGTAAACATGCTTAAGATAATTTGTTTGGGAGCCTTGTGTATGTTGTTTTTGGGCTGACTAAGGTCTTGTTTTTGGTTGCATCTATTCAGGCATTTATATATACTAGACATGCACTTTTTTATTAGTGTGTGAGTGAAGAATAAAGTAGAGAAGATATTTAGAAGAGAAATATAAGAAAATTAGTATGAAGTAGAAGTCTTCAAGAGATTAAAGCATCAACACATAAATGAAACTGATCAGACAACAGTGTCATTACAACAGTTCATCTTTTGATATAATGTATATCTATTATCTAAAAGTTGTAGCCTTCATCCTATTGAGTAGTGAGCTCTGGCAGTGAGCCAACCACCTTTAACAGGGTTTTGGAAAGACTCCTAACAGGGTCATTATACTTGCATTGTAAAGACTGCTCCTAACAGGGAAAAGGAACTCTAATAGGTTCATAAGACTAGTACAATCATTTGTGGGTACTAATTCCCACTGGAGTTTCCCTCTGATCAAGGTTTCCCTATAATCATATCTTGTGTCTTGTGTTATTGTGTTATGCTTCATTGGTTATCTAATTGATTTAAGTTTTAAACTGCTGAAATAAAGATAATTGACAAACACTGTTTCACCCCCCCCCTCTCAATTTTTCTAATAGTTTGGCATCATGTCAAGTGCATTTAATGGGTCTCTAACTTGGATCTAGCTTTCCCCCAGTTCTTCCCCCTTTCCCACTTTTCTNATAAAGATAATTGACAAACACTGTTTCACCCCCCCCCTCTCAATTTTTCTAATAGTTTGGCATCATGTCAAGTGCATTTAATGGGTCTCTAACTTGGATCTAGCTTTCCCCCAGTTCTTCCCCATTTCCCACTTTTCTCTAGCCTGTTTCTTGTATCCTAAATTACAAACCTGAGATTTTTGACCTCAGGGTCAAAATCAACCTTTCTGGATCAAGGTCCACCTTGACCCTGACCTATGTCAAGGTTGACCTCAACCCTAACCTAGGTAAGAATCAACCTCTATTCTGACCTAGGGTCTAGATTTCAAGTTTCTAGGGTTTCTGGATGTCTCTCTTTGAAAAGGTTTAATTCCCGCTTCTAGGTCAGTTGTTTCGCTCTTCAAAGTAACAAATATTGAAATTATATTTAATATAGGTCCACTTCTAGTGATATATGTCTAATTGGAGTTTAATTCTCCTATGTAGGCCTCTCTAGAAGATTGTGTCCTAGATTCATATATAAGGAAGTCTTCTCTCATTTTATCTAAGCGCAAACAATCCAAGACTTGGAACCACAATCATCAACCAAGCAAGAAGGATCAAAGTGAAATCCAAGTGTGACGAGAAAGATAAGAAGCATTCATCTACTCTCAAGAATTCAAGCACTTTCAAGCATTCAATTCATCAAGGAGATTCATTGGTATCCATTGAAGGATCCAAGCTCTATGGAGCTCTCTTGTTGAAAATTTCTCCATCCACATCCATGCAAGCCTCTTCCTATTCAAAGATCCATTCAAGATTGGTGTTGAAGATCTATAATAAATTGATTTGAGACATCCTACATTTGACATTATACATTCTACATCCATTTGGTGCATACATACTTGTGGATCCACAGATTCGAATCTGCCATAAGGATTTCTATACAAGCAAGGTGAATTTATTCATTTACTTTGTTTACTTATGAAATTTCAATTCAATTATAAGGTTAACTCTAAAACTAGGGTTTTACCAAGGAAAACCCCTCCCCCCCAACAAACAAACCATTTTTCTTGCAAGGACAGGTTCAGAACATCGAATTGGAGTGCAGATTTGGATACCCATTTTGGCAAACTTTCAAAATCTGGAAACATATTTTCTGTTGGACTGTGCATGTCAGAATTGGAAATTTTGGGTCACAAACAGAACTTTTGGGTCAAAGGTGACATTCATTTTTGGGTCAGAATCAACATTTTTTTATGGGTCAGAATCAGATATTCTAGGTCAGCTTCAAAAATTTTGGTTCAAAGGTGATATTCATTTTTGGGTTAAAATCAGACTTGAGCCAGATTTTGAAAATATTTTTGGGTTTTCTTCATCTCTGTGTTTGTATTCCATATCTAGTTGTAGAATTCTTAGAAACTTAGTGAAAACACCTAAAAATAGCATTATTTAGATCTAGTGCATTTTGAGGTTAGTACTTGTCCTCAATTCATTTCAATTAAAGATTTAATCTTCCTAAATCTATTAGACACTGCCTTCTATAAAACGTAAGTTAGGGTTTTTCTCTTTATCTCTATCCTTAGTAGGTGGATTCATTTATCCATTGATCCTTTCTTTGGGGTTAATCAATTTGGATCTTCCCTTTATGAAATTTGGGATTAAGAGGACAATCTTACCTTCTCCACTATTCCTCCATCACCTTCAATATACATATACATCACATTATTTATCCTTTACATTTTGGTAACATCTCATCTCCCATTTCTTATGTTACAATAACAAATTATGGTGTTGTTATGATGTTCATGTTGTGTATCTTGATTGATTTAATTTCATTTAATTTTAGTATTAATTTGTGATTCCAGTGTAAGAAGTTTAATAATATTGATGCACTGATTCACCACCTCCTCTCGGTGCTCCCTAATCCTAACAATTGGTATCATAGCTTATTTCCTTGAAATAAGTTTAATAGCTTGAGGAAGATCCTCATGGAAACACCTAGCAGTTTTCAGAGTCAACTTTTGAATTCACTTGACAACCTAGACAAATCCAATGCTTGAATTGTTGGCCTGGAAGAAAAATTGAAAGAAGGTAATAGATTCATTGACAATTTGAAAGAGAAATTAAGCCAATCCGGAGATAGGAGAAAAAGGCATGTAGATCAGCTAGTAGAAAAGGTAGTAAATCTATACCTAACAATGGTCAATCTAAATAATATGAGTATATTGTAAAAGAGAGAAACAATTTTAGAAAATGAAATGGAATATATGGAAATCAAGATCACTGAAGAAATTGAAGCCAGGAAGACTCTTGAAGAAACCTTGAAGGAAAAAAATAAAGAATGCTACAAGTTGAATAGTTAAGTCAGACAATTGCAAGTTATTCTTGAAGAATATAAACATAATGAGAAAGAAATAGAAAGAGTGAATGAGATATTGAGAAGCGATCTAGTTGATGCTAGAGAAATTCAGGAGAAACTCAGATCTAGCTCTGTGAATCTTAATGAATAGATTACAAATCAAAGACCTCCCGAAGATAAGCATGGCTTAGGGAATGAACAAGGAAAACATTATAAAAATGTTGAAGAAAAGGTAGATCTCAATGAGAAACCTAAGGAGAGAGCTTCACATAAATTCAATGGAAAATGTTATTCATGCAATAGGCTTGGACATAGGGAAAATGAATGCGAGAGAAACTCAACTACTACACCTTTTTCTAGATTTTGTTTCACATGTTGGAAATATGGACACAAATCTGAAGAATGAAAATCTAGATACTTATATCTAATATAAGTGTCAAGGCAACCCTAAATGCTAGAAATGCAACAACTTTTTTCATGTTGCAAGAAATTGAAGATTGAGGACTAATCAAAAAAATTAGAGGTATATGTGAATCAGAATGTCATTTGTTACAAGTGCAATAATTATAAACATATAGCTAAGAATTACAAACATAATAATGATAAAATGAGAATGAATGGTTCAGTAGACAAGAATAGTGCAAGAAATAACAACAAAGGTAAAGAAATTGATGTAAATGAAGTGAGAAAGGAAATGAACATGATTTGGGTAAGAAATGAATAGATTGATGCTTCTCAAAAGATCTCACTAGCTTCTGTTATGGATCTCTCTTCATCAGAAAATTAGGTCATAGAACCTAGAAGGGGAATTTTGGCAGAAAATATTGTGGTACCTCAAGAATCAAAGTAGTTTTGACTGCATGATTGAAGATGTAGTTAGAAATAAGCTTTTGGAGGTTGTGTTTGGAACCATAGAAGATTTCATGATCATTTTGAGGATTGCAAGAACATTTAAAGTTCACTGGATACAACATATTTTTAGAGTTAGGGTACGAATGACATTTATTGAGAAAATCAAATCGAATCACTCAATTTAATGGTGATTGGAAACCGCATTCGACACTTTTCTATCTTGAGATCAAGTGTGAACCTAAGTTGAAAGAGATCAAGCAATGTTTTTAACTATCCACCAAATTTCATGAGTAACCCTAGTTTGAAGTCACAGGTATTTATCTGAGAAAAATCTCATCAATTTCATCGGTATAATCATGGATACTCCAGATATTTTTAATTTTCTTGATAAGATGCATTATCAATTCAAATTGCATCCATATAAATCCATAGAAGATGATCCCAAATTCACATTTTATCATGTGCCCAATGGACTGTTACATGTTGAGGATGTGCATGCATATATACATTGCAAGTTGGAAGAACTTGGTGATTGTGAGATATTTGATCAGTATAGATCTTTGTGTTCAAATGCAATTTTGAAGGATGAGTTTTAGAAGCTTAATCAGATTAACATAATGGACTACAAAGATGTGGTCACTTTTAATGACCTTGAATGGATAAAGATAGTTCTGAGTAGGATTCATGATCAGTTCTTTTGGTTTGGTGATCAACCAATGAATATTACCATGGAATTGATTCATAAGGTAAGAAGATTCAATGCTACTAGAGAAGTACCAGGACTAAAGTTGACTAAGAATAAGGTTGTTGAACAGTTGATAGAATCACGATGGGACATAAGAGCTATAATGGTATATGACATCATTCAACCAGATGTAAAATTCACTTCAATGATATTGGGATACAATGTTTATAACATTAGAAGAATGAATTCCATTTCTGCAACTATCATACATATTGCTTACTGGATGTTGATGGAAGATGTATATTTTGACATATGTGAAATCATGAGGAAGTAGTTACTAGAGAACCTAGAGAAAATCAAAAGGGATAAGCCACAAATATTTAAGTATGGATCCCTTATCATGCATATGTTTTTCTATTTGATGAATTTATTTCTAAGAATCATGAATGTAGCTTGGTAGAAAGATATTCCTGTGACATTACATATTTCTAATATATACTAGAGTTAGAAGAAAGATGATATTGATGCCTTAATCTCAGGATATATCAAAATGTTTCAAAAGAAAATGCAAAAAAGAGATAATTCGAAAGAGTATAGTGGATAAATATGCAAGTTCAGTATGTTTCATGGTTAAAATTGATCAATAATGTATGGAGTTAGTCATACCTAGACAGATGTGGATTCAACCGATGGGTTATGAAGTTGTACCTGAGTTGGTTGTGAAGTATGTGGAAGAGATGCTCAAGAGCCCTACTAAGCCAAATACAAAAAAGGTTTGGTACATGCACCAAAAAGTATCAAGATTTTCAATTACAGTTAACAGAAGGAAAGGAATCAGAAGATCAAGAATATTTTTGATAATGCAATAGAAAAAGTTGTAATTACTAAAGAGGAGATGGAAGAAATTAGGATGAAGCTAGAGGCACAAGATAAACTGATTGATGTTGAGAAGGAGGATACTCCTCCTCCATCTATTCTTATGGCTTCTAGTCAAAGGACTACTAGGAGTGCAACCAAAGCTACACCTAAACGTGAGAAATAAACATTTGAACCTGTGCTGAGGAGATTGAAGCAAAATATTACGGGTCCTAAGAGGAAGAGAGGAAATACAGACAATGATGATTCTTCTATCGAATCATATCAGTAGAAGAAGAGAGTAAGATCTAAAGGTAGTACTGTAGAAAGAATTGCAAAGTAGATGCCTATGGGTGTAAGGAAATGTGAGAATATTATTGATACGATCTTGAATAAAGTTGTTAAGCATAATTTTTTAGTTGAATTAAAGAAGTATTATCAAGTATTTGATGAATTTTAAAGAGAAAGATTAGAACAAGGTGTAATTACTTACTTGAACAAATTCAATAGAACATTGGTTGAAATAAAGGATCAGATACCTGATTATTTATATATAAAATTTGAAGAGAGAATATTAGCATCTCTAAATGAAGATAAAAGGATAAGGGATATACTAATATCCAAGATGTGTCTATTAATCAGTAATAATGAAAGAAAATATTTACTTGAAGAAGCAAAGAAGAGGCTTTTGACAAAGAGAAGACTAACATGATAATGGATGGAAAGATAGATGAAATTATTACAGAAACTGATGACATTATTAGTAAGATGCTAACAAAATCCAGACATGATGCACCTAAGAGAAAAGAGCCTAGAACTAAGTAGAAAGATAATAAATTGTTCATTGGTGAGAAATCCACTGCTACAGTGAAGGAACCTAATGTTTATATTGGTGGTGTGGTGATTACCCTTGATGATGATGCATAGGAAGAAGGAGAGAAAGATACCTACACTAATCCTGCAAACATTATGAATGAGGATGAAATAAGAGAAATCATGATAGAAGTCACCGAAGATATACATGTTGAGGTTGAGACTGAGATAGATAAGGATATTGATGAAAATATTTATGGTATGGATAGAGAGGATACCAGAGGAGAATAGGTAAGAAAAGGTAATGTACCTAATATACCTGTGATAGTAAGAGTAGAGGATAAATTTGATAAGCCTAAAGAGAAACAAGTTGATATTATAGAGAAACTGGAGGAATCAAAACATGAGTAGACAGAAGCCAATCCATCTTCTAGGAGAACTGAATAATTGTTGACAAGAAATTCTCATGAACCACTTGAATCAATTGGTTTACAAAGTCCTATTGATCTTGAGAGCATGGAAGAAGATGATCTGTAAGGTGATTGAAAAATCCTTGAGTAAGGAAGAGAATGAAAGCAAAGTACTATCTAGGGCAGTTGATCTACTTTCAAGAACTTTACCACATGTGCATATCAATCAAGGTAACACTATATCTGATCAATTAGAAGATTTTTTGAATAATTTTGATACACATTTTTCAACCTTGGAGAAGGAAGAAGAGGAAAAAACTCAGAAGGAGTTTATGAACAAAATATTTCATCATTTATGCTTGTTGATCAATCAATATAAGAAATATTTAGACACTAGAATAGATTAGATTAAAATATAAATCAAGGAAGGAAGTGCAATTTTTGAAGTATGTATAAATCCTTTTAGTCATGTGTCTGATATTGATAAGATTTTGGAGGATAATGAACAATTACTAGCAGATACAGAAAAATCCTTTAATTCATCAAAGTATTTTGCATCTAATCATATGAAGGAAGTTGTCAAAATAAATGAAAAGATCAAGGTCTTGGAAGTGGAGAGGAAGAGAATTCTTGGGATATTTTTCAACTTGAGGAATCTAATAATTATTAAGTTGGACATTCTATAGAGAAGCTTAGAAGTTGTAGAAGAAGCACAAAGGGCACCCCCATCCCCTCTCGGTGTTGAGGAATCAACTTAGTTGATTTGTGGGAAGATTCATATTGTGGACAACCTAAGAAAATCATGGAGTGTAGATTGGACAGCCTTGAAGAATAGCTTTTAGATGTACATAAACTTTTGTAAGTAAGCACTTATAACTTGTATATACTCATGTGGATAGTATAGGATTTTTGTAGAGAAGTTTTTCTATTTTTTCCCCACATTTGCAATTTATGTCAAAGGGGGAGAAGAACTATGTGAAAAATGATACATAATCTTAGGGGTAGTTCAGTTTATGAGTTTATTTTTTGAGGAGCTTTGGACTTGGCAATTTTTGGGATGGACACTTAACCATTTTTAACTAAGTGTTTCCATCAATGCCAAAGGGGAAGATCATTGGAAATAGTCAAATTTTAATTCATATAATGTTCTCATTGATGAAAACTAATATCATTACTCTTGGCCTTGTTGTAGACAAGGTAGTTTACCATAGGATTTGATGCTTATATTTTGTAAGTATTAGAACCAGGATAGAGACCAGTCGGATAGATCAATATGATTCAGAAAGTTTTTTGAAAGTTAGAGTATGTAATTGTAGGACATGAATGTAGACATACTATTATGTCTAAACTGATCATCATAGATTCTGAAGTTATCATATGCATGAGATATTCACTGAGGAATATTGAGTTGACAGAGTTTTTGGAAAGAACAAGACAATTTTGAGAAATTGAGTTGGTACACTTGGTAAATCAACTTTGGTTAATGGTTTGGTGATTGTTTATGATACAACAAAAAATAGAGGATAATTCATTTGGTTATAAAGATTTGATCTTATGTTTTGATCTTGTTTTGGCAAGGACCTCTACATGTCACATTACTCTTATTTGGGTCAACAGAGTTTGAGTTTTTAGCCTGTGATCTTATATTTAAGATTGATTTTTTATTGCGAAGGTAGAGAGATGGTGATGACGAATAGAATAAGATAGTGATGTCAATATAGTAAGCAGAGATCAAGTGGAGTGCTTCATCGAAATTGTTTAGGCATTTTTTATGCTACCAGTCAGTTTTGTAGAGGACTGTAAGTCCATTTTGGTTATGTAAATGGTTGTAAGCCTTGGAGTATTCTAGTTGTATAAATGAGTAGTGAGCTATAGGCTATAAGCTTGAATGCAAGTGCATTCCCCTCTTTGTACTTATGTCTTTAACATGCAACTTATTACTGCAGTAGTGAGATATTTGTGGGTATCATCCCCACTGGGATTTTTCCCTTAACCAGGTTTTCCTTGATAACATATTATGATGTTCATGTTGTTTATCTTGATTGGTATACTTGAATTTACTTTTAGTATAAAGTTATGGTTTCATTTTAAGAAGTTTAATAATATTGTTGCACCAATTCACCCCCTCTTGGTGCTCCCTAATCCTAACATTAGAGTTTAATAAGTTGCCTATTTTATGGTTTCAATATGATTTTTAATGGTTTATCAATTCATTTTATTTTTTCAGTTTTAGGTTTTAAAATTCAGTGTTAAAGGTTTGCAATTTCATTTCCAATGTTAGGGATTAAGGGTTTAATAGGATTTTAAATTCATTTCAATTTATTAGTTATAGGTTTACAATTTTAGTGTTGAGGGTTTGCAAATTCATTTCCAATGTTAGGAATTTAGGGTATAATACGTTACCTATTTTATGGTTTCAATATTATTATTAATGGTTTCCCCTTCCTTTTCAATTTCAACTGTAGGTTTCCAATTTTAGCATTGAGGGTTTTCAAATTCATACCCAATGTTAGGGATTACAACTTTAATAAATTATTTATTTGATGATTTCAATATTTTTTTTATAGATTCCACACCCAATTTTATTTTCACCACCCTAAGTGGTCAAGTTGGAAAAACCAAATCCAAAGATGAGCCCATGCAGAAACTTTTTTCCTCATTTTTATTAATTATTTTAGAGGGACTTAAGATGCCTTATACTAGCCTAATTTAGTATTATGGGCTTTCAATTTCATTTCCAATTTTAGTGATTAGGGGTTTAATAAGTTATATCTTTTAAGATTTCCATATGACTGTTAAGGGATTCTAAATTCATTTCAATTTATGAGTGTTTATGGGATTTCAATGTCACTGCTCCACTTAAGGAATTTACAATTTATTTCAATTTATCAATGGTTACCAAAAGAATAGCCCCAAGGATACTTCTACTATTTTTCCTGAGTGTGGCAAAGAAAATTCCAATGTCACAAAGTGGTTTGGTAACAATAGTCATACTCCTTCCTTTATTTAATTTATGTTGTTTTGAATCGTACTCTTACCAAACTTGTTTGTGAACTTGGGCTCTCCTTAGCTGCACCTGATAAATTAGTCCCTCAACCCAAAATAAGTTGATATTTTCCAGTGCTATTCAAATTCTAACACCACTACTTCCTATTTAGATGTGACCACCATATATCATTAATTATAGGCCACAAAATGAATCACCCCATCATTGTCTGTACTATTTTGCCTCAGTGTAGTTGTAGAAAATCCAAATCACAAACTGGTTTGGTAACATTAGTCATGTTCCTTCCTCTTTTTTAGGTTATAGTATTTTCAATCCCTCTTACCAAACTTGTTTTTGAAATAGGGTTCTCCACATCTAGAAAAGGTGAACATCTTGTGGTAAATTCAACATTAAACCACCTGTATTAATAAGTAACATGTGCAAGACTAGCAATAAACATTCAAGGGCAATCCAAGCTGAAATTAATGCACCAATTAGATGAATACTTGCAAGTTAAGCTTCAAATTCAAAATTCTAATTGACAAGAGTGCACAAATTAAAGACACCACACCAACACAACAATCTTCTAACATACAACTAGAGTTCCAAACCAATTCATTCTCATGGATGTCCATTACTTCCACCGCCCTAACTTCCATTACTTCTTGCAACCATCTTGCACTACAACATGTACGTGTATTTACTACACATCAAGTCATGTTACATTTGCCTAAGGGGACACCTATTAACATTACAACTCTATTCAATACTCCTTACTATCTTTCATGCCACTATTTGAGTTCATTTCGAACATATCTATCCTTTCTACTATTTCCTCCATGATCATTTCTATGTCACATCATTACATGTTTTCAAACTTACCTAATATTTTTTGTATTGTTTCCTTCATGATCATTTCACTTACAATTTTCTATTGAATTCACTTTCACTTGTCTGTTCTATCTATATCACTGGTGTGGACACACACACACACACACACACACACACACACACACACACACACACACACACACACATGCATGCATGCATGCATTTAAGTTAAAGAATAAATTTACATGTTTCTCATAGTAAATATTTTTTTGGTCCACTTCTAGTTGATTATGTGTAATGCTAAAAATATTAACCTTATGTTTTTCATTTACCTTTGCTCAATTTCATTCAAGGCATCGAAAGCGCCCTATATTTAGGGATTTCATAAACTATTTTCATAATAGAGGGGGCATAAGACACAACTCAATTAAAGTTGACATGAAAACAATTGAAGATATGGAAGTAGTGCCTTACAATGGTTTCTATTTTATATACATTTTACAACATCCTTAATTACAAGGTGTTTTTCAATGCCTTTATAGGACTGTAATGCACATTTGATTTAGGAATATAATGTACATATGATTTATGATTGGCATGCACTTTGTATATTTGTAAAAAAATTTAGGGCTGCAATACATGTTTGATTTAAGATTTTGGATTGCAATGCACTTTGAAATTTTGTTTTATAGGACTATAATGCACTTTATTTTGTATTGCTTTAGGAATATATATATATATATATATTGTTGGAAACAATTGTTTAATTGTGTGTTGTCCTTGATGTTACACAAATGTCATATCAGTCATTAGACAGAGTCTACCAAGTTCAGAATGTCATATCAGTCATTAGACAGAGTCTACCAAGTTCAGAATGTCATATCAATCATTAGACAGAGTCTACCGAGTTCAGAATATCATATTAGTCATTAGACAGAGTCTACCGAGCTAAGAATGTTCAGCAAGGCAGTTTACCAAGTCTACCGAGTTCAGACGGTAAGAGAAGCAATTTACAGAGTCTACCGAGAACTCCAGAATACTATATCGAGAAGTTAGTTACTACCGGGCTCTCTCGGTCAACAAAGAAATTCAGTGCTTATCGAGTTCAGGAAAGTCAGTCTTTACCAAGTTTGCAGTACTTACCGAGTTCAGTCTGTTACCAAAGGATTTAGCAGAATCTACAGTATTCACAAAACATCTGTTGAATATTGTTTCTGGTCTGTGTCGGCCTCCAAAGGTTATTATTTGTGTTAAATTTATATGCAGCCGACCAATGTAATATGTAATTAATTGAAACTTGTTATTGGACCGACTTAATAACTTGAAGGGTATATAAGAAAGATCAAGTTGTGAATTCAAAAATGTATGAGTAGAGAAATAAAATGTAAAGAAGCAGGAATGTGCGAATTCTGATGAAGGATTGGTGATATCCTTAAGGTGCTAAAAAGATATATGTGATCAGTAAGGATCTATTGGAGCAGAACAGAGATCTGTATCAGCAAGATAAGTTGTATTCATTCAGATCACTTCATTTTTTCTTTCTAACAATTGTAGCAGTGATACCGAAATCTTTTAGCAGAGTTGGTCTAACAAACATTTTGTAAATCCTCTAACAAGGTGACAATTCAGTTGAATTGTTCTAAAGACCTCTCACAAGGCCACTCCTCACAGGGTGTTTAAATCCTCTAACAGGGTCACACCTA
>MU226247.1:2414100-2440603 GCA_018584345.1 Thuja plicata
ACATATGTATATATATATATATGTATATATATATATATATATATATATAGGACTTTACTAATGTGCTTTAGGACATTTCTGGGATAAAGTCCTATATATATGCCTTTATGTATGTATGCATTTATGATGGTTCTCCGCCTAGTCTAGGCATCAATGTGTTCATACCATATGTGGTACAATTCAAGCATCAACCCTAGATAGAAGTGTCTGATGTGAGGAAATTTGATGAAACACCCCTCAACGCAATGCCGCTCACTGCGAGTGTGATACCAAATGAGGTGGGATTTATGGAGGATGAGCATGATCAAAACACCTTCAAGGATGAGATGGATATTATTGAACCTAGACAATCTCCCAATCATAAACACAAATTCTTCGGACAGACCCTGTTCAGAAGCAAACTGGTAGGAAAATGAATAAACAAAAAAGAGAGGAGGATGCAAATCTGAAGGAGAAAACTTTGATCAAATGTTACCTATCTTGATCCAAGGGAGTAGTATCCTCCCTTGGAATTCTTTGAAGATAATCACATAGAAGCTTTGGGGCTTAATCACCCTTAATTGGTGGTGCGTTTTCATGTGCCTTTTTTAGCATCTTGATGGTGCTCTTCTTATGGAAACCAATTTGTTTGATGTGATGATGATGTCTTCATTAATTATTCTCGTCGATGGGTGGGTGGTTGTGATGTAGGGGATCTATCGGGTGGCCTAGGTATTTTGTGGTGAGTAAATGTTCTCAAATTCCCAAATACATATCTAGATCAATATTAGATCCTTCCTTCAAATTTATCATCATTTATGGTCCTACAAAAATGGTGGATATGTTCTTTCTGTGGAATGATCTTTGTCACTGGGTTTTCCAATGTATTACATTTCTCATGGATTCTTGGGAACCTTTTCCTCTTGTCCCATGCACATATGGATTTGTTTATTTCAATCGGACCCATCACATGGAATAATCAGCGCTCCTTTTCATTTTGTGTTGTTGTCTTCCTATCAATGGCTACTAATCATGGTATAGAATGTCAATTTCTAGTTGGACAGTGCCATGGTATGGAATGCTTGATACATTTATGATTTGGTCTTTCCCAATGATATTTGGTTGTTATCTTTCTTGATTATCACTAATTAGTAAAATTTGTGTAACGTAAACATAAATTTTCTCACTGCATTGATCCTTATTATTATGTAGATCTCACTACTCTCTATTTATTTGATTCCTATTTTAGTAAAAAGGGAGCTACCCCTTGGTATAAAGTTTCCACACACACACACACACACACACACAGTTTCTTATTTAGGATTGAAATGCACTATGAACTTTAGTTTTATAGGACTGTAATGCACTTTGTATTGTACTGCTTTATGACTGTATGCAGTAAGAATGTGACTTGTATGCTGCAAGCCACAAACATGTAAGATTTAGGAAAAATCAAGATTCAAACTAAACTAAACATTTTCAACTTAAGGATGAAACAAAATGAGAAATCTTCACCACAACCTCTGATGAGCTAAAACAAGGGCACCAAATCAACATTGTTTGATTTTCACTTAGAGAATTTGTGGGTGTGCTCTCCCAACACAATACTAATAATCCCACTATTATGAAAGATGCAAAATGGTAAAGAAATAATGGATTGGAGCACAAGTATGTGGAACTTGCTCCAAATCTCACAATGATGAATGCAAAGGAAAAACCTATTCTAAGAATGCAAATGCAGGAGATTACCAACTAGATTCAAATGAAAACTAAACTAAAGATGAGGATTCAAGATTCAAAGCTAAACTATAAAATTAAATCTAGATTACTATAAAAACAATGAAGTCTAAAACAGGATGAAATGCAACAAATATGAAAATGAAATTGCTAAGAATGATAGAATGCTTAAGTGTTCAAGTATGCAAGTGTGCACAACTAACATCAAATTCTTACGCTTGTTACAAATGAGGAGTGAGGCCTCCTTTTATGGATTTGTCTTGAAAATGAAGGGCTAGGATTAAGAGGTGGAAAATGAGTGGCTAAGATTAAAAGGTTAGATAGGGTTTGGCTTGGGTGAAGGAGATTAAGAGGCAAAATGGATGAGTGGCTAGGATTAAGCGGTTAAAAGAGTGGTTGAATTTTAAAATAAAAACCAAATGTAGAGACAAGTGCCAAGTGTCACAAGCTCAAAATTTTGGAGTTGATCTATATGATTGAACCTGATTGGCTAGGAAAATAGAAGAAAAAAGATTAGTGAATTTCTAAAATAAACAAAAATGTTTATTTAATAAATAGAGGAAAAAGGCTCAAAATAAAATAAATAAGATTTATTTAATTTAAAAGAGAAAAGGATAACGAATTATCTAAATAAATAATATTATTTATTTAAATAATAGAGGAAAGGGCTTAAAATTAAATAAATATAATTTATTTATTTTTAAAAAGGCTAAGTGAAATAATTAAATCAATAAATTAATTAATATAGGAATTAAAATATTTTTGGATGTCTACATTGTTCCCCTCTTTGATGCGGTGTCAAATTGGGCATCACATTGAATAAAAGTAAATGAGCCATCAGAGATATTAGAGCATGTGCCCCCTCGAGAAAATTGGCTAAAAAAGGTAACTTGGGAAATTTATTGAAAAACAAAAGAAGGGGAAAAAGAGGAAAGAGAGAAAAAGAAAGAAAAAGAAAAAAGAAAGTGAACCCACTAAAAGATGCCCTATAAGTGGTCAAAATGGGACTCAAAAAGGTCATTTGCACCATGAGGAAGGAGAGAAATGACAAATAGAAGGGAGAGGTAGCAGCTAGGAGAGGGGGTCTGAGTCTACCAGTGACCAACAAGCATGGGCAATCCAGTGAGTTTGAAAACTCACCTTGATTTTTTTTGTTTTAGTTAATTTTTTAATTTTTTAAAACTATTACGAAGGGGGAACTGAGAAAAAAATGAAGAGGGTGATGACATGTAACTGATTGAATTTTTCATAATGTTAAGTTGAAAGATAATGCAGGTCATTAAATTAGTTAATGGACTGTATTCTCATTTATGTCAACTTGATATCATCTGTACGGTCATGTACATAATGCCAAAGAATTTAGAGAACCAAAGGAACAAAAGTTATGCTTTCAACAATGCATAAAAGTCAAGTATTCACTAAGTGAAAAACAACACCGATGGAGTGCACACTGACGGACAGAGCAAAGAAGAACAGTCACAGTGATACTTGATGATTAGAAGCATAGTGTTTCCCGATGAAGAAAAACTATAGAGTTTCCCAACAAGTAAAATTTTAATGATGCCTAATGGATGGAGATCATGAAGCTAACTGGAGTCTCACCGACGGATCATTTAGTTGTCACCAATGACTAACTGTAGTGGTGATTGACAGAACTGAGAGTTTAGAAAATGACAAAATATATACTTGGCAGAGCTAAAAATAGACTTAACTGGTTGTCTACTTTGTTTTATTTGGCCAGAGATAAGTGATTGATTTAAAGCTGATTTGTACAGTTGGAAAGAAGATATCTATGAGACAAATCATGAGTTATGCTTTAAATCTAATTGGTTGGATTGTTTATCACGCCAAGAATCAAAAATCAAGAATCAAGAAACAATGAATATTATGTCTATATAAGAGACAAGCTTAATTCATTTACGAATGGGATTAAGGGGAGTGAATAAAAAGAGGATACTGAAGAGAAACTGATGAAGAACAACTTCATGTAGTGCTAATCAAATAAGCTAAAGGAATAGCTAAGGAATTCTGCAGACACCAATGAACAGTGAGCACAGTATCACAGAGTAGAAAGTATGGAGCACAAGGATTGAATTGATACATTGTTCAGAGAGGTAATGTACTTAAATAGATCTAAAAATATGCAATTCAAAGTTGCAATATGAATAAGTCATAGTGTTTCAGTTTAAACTATTGAAGCATCAAGTCTCTTAACTGAGCAGGACTTAACAGTCTTCTATATATTGAGGTACATCTCAAGGAGTGCCAGAAAGGTTGATTCATGAAAGTAGCATTGGACTTTCTTAATACCTATTGACACTCTAAGAAGGAGGTTGATTCAAGGATGGTAGCAATAGATTCTTGATACTAAGTGACAACCTCTATGTATAAAATCCTCTAACAAGGCCAGACTTAACAGTGTGTTTGTAACCTTTAACAGGGTTGGCTCCTAACATGGTTCACTTTAGAAGAGTGAAAATTTGGGGTACCAGTCCCAGTGGTTTTTCCCTTAATAGGGTTTCCACATTAAAATTCATGTGTTATGTGTGTATGATTCATTTATTTATTGTCTTGCATCTTACATAGCTAACTCTGGACTGATCGGTATACTCTGCTTGTTTACTGAGTTTCGGTGATTAGTTATATTTCTTATCATTAATCAAGAAAGAATAAGGATTGACAGAGAAAACTGACATACAATTAATCATTATAAGTATTTCATGGCATGCATCTTGTAGGGACATAATAATCTGAGTTTTATAGATTGGTGGTTGAGTTAAAGGATAAATTTTTGAGGCCACTGATTCACCCCCCCCCTCTCAGTTATTACTAATAGAGGGTGGAAGGGGGGCACCGAGCCTCCCATTACCAAAAGGGAAGATCCACCCAGTGGGGGTGGCATTCAAGTCACCTGTCCCTAGATGGGCAGCTCTACTAGGAAGAGGGCAATGACTAAGCTACGTGTTTGTTGATGGGAAGCTCATCCCCCATGGGGGCAAGTGCAACAACCCATTCATAGGCGGCCAACCCTACCTTACACAGGGGTAGGTACAACCACTCATACACAAATGGGTGGACCCTACATATGCAAGGACAAGCATAGCCACCCATTGATGGCCCCACATAGGGGCAAGTGCATCCTCTCATGTAGGGATGGGCAGTGTTTCTTGAGGAATGTGGTGGTAGTGATGGAGTTGTCCTTTAGTCGATGGGTCTCTCTTTCGAGAGGGGGAAACATGGGCATAAGATCGACAGGTGGACATCATTGAGTAAATGAGGGTGAGTGAAGCCTCCCCAAGGTTAGAATAAGATAGGGGATGGGGAGAGAAGAAATAATGGAGAAGGGGCAGCATTCCCCAAACTGACTCAGGAGACTAAACTACTAGGACTAAGGGAAGGATTGACACTTAGATCAAGGACTGATGATTTTTGTTTGGTGCAGGAGCCTGACCATCTGGTTATGTCAAAGGAGTGATGGATGATTATGATTGAGATGAGGGAGAGAATGACTATGGTAGAGTGGGGACACATCAAATTCTGTAGACTACGCCATGTCATTGAGTGGCCATAGTTGAGAGTGCATAATGCACTCATGACTGCGCTGATTGAGAGGTAACATTCAAACACATCTATCTTCCATCTATTAATGGGGAGGGAACTGTTATTCTACTAGAAATCTTGATGATTTTATAGGGCCTGATTAGATGGTACATCCCATAGTACTAGTTAGATGGTGGAAAGGCCTACCTAGAGGCATCCTTCTAGAGGCAAGAAGATTAGCTGCTAATATCATGGTAGTGACTGACATGGTGATGAGGATTATAGGTAGGATTCCCTAGAATGGGGATCTATTTTGTAGGAATGATAGGAGGGAGGGTTATTCTAGAACATTCAAGACATGGGTTTCTGATTGGATGGTTTAAATTTTTGAGTCAGATGCTGAAGGAGAAGGAGGGCATAGTCTACCTATCATGTGTTCCTATCAGAGGTAGAGGATGGTAGGAATAGCGATGATAGTAGTGCTCATCTAGGCATGAGATCCTATTGCAATGGTGAGACCAGTGTGAGGAGGAGGGGGGAAATAATGATATGAGTTATATGTATGTCATTATAAACCACCACTAACCTATGGAGACATGAGATTGGTTGAGAGTTGGCAGAGATGATTGGATGAGATGATATGGTTTGAGTGGATTCCATACAGAGGCTATGAGGCATGAACTTATTGGGCTGAGTAGGAGGATAGTGAGGATGGGAGTCTAGATGTAGAGTATCTTGGGTATGTGCAAATAGATTACTGGCTAATCAACAGGATAGCATTTCAGATAGCCTAGTACATGTGATCCCAGGTTTTTAGGTAGTTTGGTGTCATATAGGATGTAGTACCACACAACTATCCATATTCTCTCCTTTCCAGAGAGATTGGATCATTATGGGGGATAGGAGTGGACCTATAAATTTCCAAAGCTTGTTGGAGAGGGATGTAGTCAATACCATAGACAACAACATAGGCATAGATAGAAAATATAGGGGTGACCACAGAGAATGCATAGTGGTGGGATAAGTACATGCTAGTGAGATTAATAGAGCCAGGAGAGGGGGAGTTAGAGGAGGATTCAGAGTCATGGGATGAGGATAAGGAAAGGGGTGATGATGAGGAGGGTGATGAGGAAAATGATGTTGGGGAGGATAGAGGAGAAATAGTGCCAAGGGTTAGGAGGGTGAGAGTATCCTAGGCTACAAAGCGGAGGAGAGGAGTAGTATAGAAGCTATTCAGAAGTGGCATGCGTCAGACACAAAGAATAGTTGTGCCAGAGATACTAGAGGGGGGATAGGGAGAGAGGGAGGAGCCAGAAGAGCTAGTTAAGGGACCACCTGAAGATAATATGATGTAGGAGGATCAAGACATTGGACTAGGGGATGAGATATATGAGGGCCATGAGTTGGTGGCCATCCTTCACGCTGAGGTGGAACGGTTATAGAGAGTAGTAACACTAGAGAGGGACAAAGAAGACAACATACAGAGAGCCCTAGACATACTACAAGGATGAGTGGAACCAAGAGAGTTCACCATAGTTGAGAATCACATTGGGGTAGTAGATCGAAAGGAGCTAGCGGGGTTGAGGGGATAGGTGCAACATCTAGAGAGAGATATGGTAGAGATGAAAGTTGAAAGGGATCACTGGAAGAGGGATGCAGACAAGTACAAGGGTGAGTGAGAGGTTATGTGTTAGATTCCTATAGCCCAAGTACCCTACAACTAGTACAGGAGGCTCTCCGTGCACAGAGAGAGGTAGGTGAGAGAGGTAGGGAGGCTCAGTACTACAAGGACCTATACTGCCATCCTTTGTTGATCAAAGAGAACCATCATTTGTAGAGGCAAAGTCACGAGGGATATGAAGAGGAGGGGGATCTTTGGCATTAGTAAGGATGAGGCAACCATGGGACAAGGAGAGAGAAGGTCTAGAGGGGAAAGGAGACCAATTACAAGAGGGACCTCCCCTTGATACACTCTGATACATTTTTTACACTTTTTTATATGAGATGCGATGTACAATGACACTTAGGTGCACATTTGTTCTAGATGTATATTTTTTGATGTACTTATTTGATGGACTCAATGCATCTTGATGATGCCACTATATGGATGATTTATTATGGACACTTTTATGCATATTTATATGATGATGTAGTAAGTACCTTGATGTTTCTTATGTGATGTACTATGTGATGTATGTGATTATGTTTTATGATTTGTGCAAACATATGATGTTACTTGAGATGTTGATTGTTATATTATGAATGGATTTATTATGATGTGATGGTTAATTATATATGATGCATTATGAGACTAACATGTTTTATGTAGGAATGGGATGTGATTGTATGTGATGCAACTATGCATGCAATTTAATGATTAATGATTAATGTTGTGAATGCATATTATGGGTGTATGCATTGAAAATGCAAAATGATATGAAAATGTGACTTACTAGAATGAATATGCAGAAGTAAATTTTTGTGTATCAAAGTAACTCAAAGGAACATATAGCTAGACAAGGATGGGGGAATAAAAAGAAGGCCTCATAATGAAAAGTGCAAAATGAACCTAACTAAAATGCATGCCTAGCTATATTCCATTTAATTGAAAGGGATATTTGTGTGATTAGTATTGTGTTTATGTTGGAAAGCACACCCTAGTTTAATTTTGTAACAAGAGGTATGCATCACATGATATAAAGCATGGATGACATGATTTCATTGTGTGGACTGGACTTTTAGACAAAAAAGATAGATTTAGAAACACAATGACAAATCAAACAACCATGATAGAACTAGTGCAATAAACCCATGGTGGGAGTGTAACACTTTGCCCCTAGTGAGGTATGCAGAACCATGATCATGTAATCAACACATATGCACCAACTATACCATTAAACAAATCTTACAAAAAAATACATGTATTTCAATGTACAACATTCACAATATAGCATGATATAGGAGATTGAGGCACCCATGAGTAGGTTTCACTAAAACACAAAAGATAAAATCATCAAGAAGGCCTCATGACCAAGTAGTCATTCGATCCATAGTTCTTTCAATGAATAGGATTAGATGATTCAAAATTGGATGAGCTGACACAAGAAGGATGTATCCTAATAGGCAAAGATGAGATGATTTATCATAAGAGAAGTTTCTAGCAATAGTGTGAAGAAAATGATAGCACACTTTTTTAGTCTAAATGGTGATTTTGATAAGAACAAATGTAGTCACTATGTCTGAAAATGTTGTAGCCAAAAGGGATTCCATTTATTATGACCGTGAACAATGCCTCACTAGGGAGGGAAGGCACAAAACATGGGCTGGGTGGAAGAGGGTCCCCACATAGATATGGGACAAGATGGAGGGAATTTATAGATGGAACAGGAGAAATAAATGATAGATAATGGATCACGCCCAAAGTGCTTGTTGCCAAGTTTTCACTGCTGAATAATTTATTTCCTTTTTTTGTACCATTAGGGTGCCTATTTTCTAGGTTTTCACCAAGATGGTTTTTTCAAGACGTTTTTATAATGCTTTTGTATTTTTTTCTGATTTTTGGATTTCTTTTGTATCATTAGGGTACCTATTTGCCAGGTTTTCACTAGGATGCCCAAAGAGAAGGGTTTAATTGAAGGTGCCAATTATGGCCAACATCATTGATTATATTTTTGAGGATTTTGAGAATGGTTTTGTTAGTATCTTCTTCTTGATCATTACATTGTGGATGATACTTGTTGGTACAATGCTGGGTAATGCCAAATTTTTTGCAAAGTTCAATGAAACCCTTATTCTTGAAAGGGATTCCATTATTAGTATGGATATCTTGTGGAAATCCATAGTGATAGATGATGTATTTCAAAATGAACTTGGAAATTTTCTTTCCTATATTGTAAGTAAGGGGAATGGCTTAAACCCATTTGATAAAATATTCAGTAGCAACAAGGATGTACTTGTGGCCATTAGAGGACTTTGGAAATATCTTCCCTACAAGGTCAAAACCCCATCGTGAGAAGGTCCAAGGGCTGATGGTGGGATGAAGTTCTTAGTTAGGGGTGTGTATCAAATCACCATGTTGTTGCCAAGGGACACATTTCTTCATAACGTGATATGTATCTTGTTCCATAGTTCGCTAGTAATATCCAGTACGTAGAAACTTCTTGGCCAAAGTGAGTCCACTAGAGTGAGCCCCAAAGATTCCTTCGTGTACCTTGTGTAAGGTGGTTTTCAATTCCTTCAAAATCAAACATCTGAGAAGGGTTTTGTCAAAGTGTTCCTGGAAAAGGGTATCACCAAGGATAGTGTAATGGGAGGTTCATCAAATGAAGGTTTTATGTTTATTGGCGGTAAGGGTAAGCAAAATGATCTCATCACAAAGGTAGGAATAAATGTATTGGTACCAAGGGGAGTCAAGACCAATAATTTCAAACACTATCTCTGACTCCAACTGGTCATTGGCAAGGACCATAATAGTATTGACAAGAAACTTGCACCTTGGACTATTTTCTGCCATAGATATCAAGGAAGCAACAGTAGCCATGGAATTAGCTACTTTTTTGTTAGCACTTGGGATCTGTTGAAAGGTAATTTCTTTGAACCATGACTTTAGATATTCAATCATCCATTGGTAAGGGAAAAAATTATCATCCTCTATTTGGAATTCATCATTGACCTTCTTTATGACCAACTGGGAGTCACAAAAGACAAGTAAGTTAGTGATTTTCCAATGGACAGCCTTGCAAAGTCCTGCTACCAGGGCCTCATATTCTACAATGTTGTTTATGCAAGGAAAAGATATCTTGTAGGATTTATGAATAATATCTCCTTATGGTGTCACAAAAAAAAATTATCCCTTGAGGCTTTCTTTGTGTAGGATCCATCAAAATAGAGATTCCATTGTGTTGGTTCTTTTTCTTGCTGACATAAAATCGCTTGTAAACAAGCCCACTCTAAAATATCCCCACATACTGATCAAGAAAGAAAAATAATAACAATAACAAGAAATTTATACCCTCTTCACTTTGAGTTCCATGTAATCAGGCTGGTTTACCTCTTTTCTACTTAAATGACTCACTCAGAGTATCTTTCAAAGAGACTTATAGTGGAAATTACAAAATCTTTGTTCTGTAACTTATTTATCTAATGAAACAAAAAATAATCAGGTTACCAAAATTTTTGATTAAATAAAGATAGCCACCCACTCCAAATGAATAAAATACCAGTGCCTTATCTTAGGGTATGGGGTCACTTTAAACATTCAAAACCCTTAACAACAACATAAACTTAAAAAAATTGGCATATCTGAGCAGAGGATAAAGATACCTTATAAATCATCCCACATTCATATGATAGATATGATCATCATATTTGTAAATAAATTCAAATCTTGTTGAAACTCTTCTAAGGAAATTAATTTCTCCTTGAAAAAAACCCTAAAATAATCCCACAACCTTCCTGACAGATAGATAATTTGAACAATCCTTAACTATTCAATTTAAACAAAACTCAAAACCTAATGCAAAGACAACCATTTATATATTTTCTAGAAAATTCTTGTGGATTTGCATTTATATTCATATCAAAATGGTCATTAAATTAAAAATAAACTCCAAATATCTATATAATTCTGTAGACACCTAAAATTGACCAGGTGTATCTCAAGCATTCAAAAATGCAAATCTCAGCCAAATGCTTCAAAATCTCATCTCAATGCAAAACAAATGGATCAAATAAAATGGACATCTATCAAAACAAATGGACAAAAATCAAATCAAATTAAAAGATCAAATAATCATGAAATCAAATAATTAAATTCAAGCCTAAAGGGATTAATCAAATTATGCAATTGATTTTTCAATTGTATAGTTCAAATAAAAAAAGATCAAATCCAACCCATTCACCCTTCCATGGCTAAATTAATTAAATAATTGAGTTATTTAATTCCTAATATCTTTGAGACAACCAACCAACTTTCCCTCCATTTGAGAACACCTCAAAGATTTTGACTTAACCAAAATTTGATCATGATCAATTCACTCTACCCCCTACCCTAGGGAAAATGCTATAAATACAAGCCATTTCCTTTGTGTTTGAAATCCAAGAATTTAAAGAACAAAATCATCCTTACTATAGGCATATGGAGAGAATTTGAGAGATTTTGATCACATTTCAGCATTTGCATAGCATTTATTATATCATGTTTTAGGAGCATTTGTTATTTTCTAACATATCTTGAAGCATTTTAAGCTAGATTTGAGCATTTGTTTATCATTCATTTCTCGTTCTAGGATTGTCCTTGAGAGAGATTAAGCTCGAGAGCTCTCTTAACAAAGCTTAGATAGAGAACCATGAGATGATATGGACTTTTAGCTTCAATTATTAGATTAAGTCTTATTTTCTTTCCATAGAATTATTGTTATTAGTCTTAATTTCATGCAGGTGTTAATCTTACACACACAAATGACACCAACCGTGGGGATCTAAGCCTCACTGCTAACATTTTTATCATAAAATGTTGTGTGTTTTTCTTTGTTCTTGGTGTTATTTTGTAGAAAATAGGAGAAGAGCCACTTATGTGATATTCAGAGCCACCTATGAACAATAAAACACCGCCTACAGAGCTTGATTCATCTCCGTCTTTCATTCTGCAGCCGCTTTCTAGATAAAGCATGTTGATGGCTAGATAAAGTGTGCTGCCTATGATTTTTCAACAGTCACTTACCAGCAACCTTTGGCCACTTTTTACACTTTCTGTACCACCTCCTAATTTTATTTAGCCGCCTGTAATTTTTTAAAAGCCGCCTATTAGGATTTAAAAGCCACGTAGTAATTTTTAATTTACACTTAGCAACATTTAAATGTCGCTCTTTAGCTGTTAAATGCTGCATAAATACTTTTTCTTTAAATCAGGTTTTTATTGATTTGGTCACTATTGTAACTCTCTATTTTTTTGTCCTGCAGATGAAAATCACCCAAAGGTGCAGAAACCAGAGAAGCAGATCACAAAGCTTAGCAAAGAGGTGAGAATCAAAACCAAAAATGACAAAGAAATACATATAGCCAATCTGTTAGAAATTTTATTTGAGGAAGAACACTTGTATGATCACTACATTAAGGTGTTTTTTCCTTGCAAACAAAAATTTCATACTCTTTAATTGGTTTTCATGCCTAGTTCTTTAAAGCTTTAATTGATAAATCTTTCATTAAAAGAACTTTTAGGAGGCAATTTGTCATTTGAGTTTTTTCCAAGTTTTCTTCACTTTGCCTCTCTTTGTGTTGACTAACTTTTTGGAGGAGCCAGAGTGGGAACGATCACCACTAGGTGAGTGAAAATAAGCCAAAAACACTCAAAAATGTGACTAGCCTTGCTAGCTTTGAAAAATTAGGTATTTATCTAATCAAGCTTGCATTACTTAACTTGTGGCAAATTGTTTAAATCTAGCATAAATAGGGACACCCTACTATTTTTTATTCAAACAAGACATTAGGTATATGCTCTCAACTTTTTGAAGTTGATCAAAAAGCCAAAAGTGTCAAGTATGGGTGGTAAAAAGAAAGGGAGGATTAATTGAACCACACATCTCATTTTTTTTAAGAACCTCCTTGTCAAGAGGTTGAAAATGAACAAATCTAGTTGAGGTGTTTGGAACAAAGAAAGATAATAGGGATATGCTCTTCACTCTTTGAGTGAATCAGATTCCCAAACTTGTTGGACTGAGTTCAGTTTTTACTTTCCATATTCATGCTAGTTAAATAGATCTTTAAAGGGCCCACCTTCTGAGAATTGCCTTATGAGGACGGTGAGAGGGAACGACCCAAAGTGGGAGATATTCACTTTTACCACAATGTTGTCCAACCCACTATAAATAAATACACTTTACCTTAATCATAAATTGACTAAAACTTGTGCAAGCCATCCTCACTTCCTCTAGTAGTCCTTCAGGATTGTGCAAAATCATACTTTTGTGCATGTGGGAAGCCCTCAAAGGGGTAAAGGACCTTGTCACGATTTAGACCGAAAAAATTTGAGACCTTGATAAAGTAGCAGACCTACCTTTGTAGAGCCATTATTAAAAGCCACATTTGTTGACTCTAAGGTAGGCTGTTTGGAAGACATTCTTGTGCAAACCTATCAAAAAATTCAAGAACATACACTTTTAGTGTGGTTTTAGGGATATGGTACAATTTTGATGTGTGTGTTGAGCTTGTACTCTATTTTCACACAAGAATCTCTTTTGATAAATCTGGTCAAAGACTTTAAACTTTTAAACCTAGAAAATACAAATAAAATTGATAACATCAACTTTGATTAGCAAAGTGCCTCTTACCATCATTTCAGAGCTACGTACAAATGAAAGTAGGCCACTTGTCAATCTTAAAACGCTGCTTGAAAGCATTAAATAGCCATGTATGCTACTGGAAAGTGCCGCGTATAAACATTTTAAAACTGCCTATCAACAGGTAAACACCACTTGACAACTACAGAGTGTCGTGTACAGTGATTCTAGTGACTGCGTATCAATGATAAAAGGCCACCTACATGCAGGTAAAAGCCGCCCAGAAATTTAAAAGGGAAAATAGTGGGTATATGCCGAGGGGTTGAAAATAAGAAAGTTTCATTTTTGGATACCCTTTTGGACATTCTACCACTGTGGATACCTAACTGGATCAGAATTTGCCATTATTAGGCATTTTGCAAATTTATCCAAGGATTGATCATTTAAGCGAGTTATAAAACCTAAGATCTTCATTTGATATATGTTAATGCTGGTTTTTAGTCGATCCCATTACATCAAAACTACCCTACAACCAGATGAAGCTTATCTGAGACAAGAGTGTCCCTTTCTAGGTGATCCTTTTTCTACAAAGCCCTTACATGAACCCATCAAAGAAGTAGAACCAAGGATATCTTTCCCATTTGGCCATATAGATCCTGATCAGATCAATCATATGAACAAGGATATGAACAAACAAGGAAATGTTGATCCTAACAACAAAGGATCCAACAACAATACCAATGGAGCAACGGACATGGATCCTAACAATAAAGGGATGAACAATACCAACAATGGGGGAAACATAGACCCTAATGATGAGGAGCTAGCCGATGAAAAGGTTAATGAGGCTATGCAAATCCCTTTCTTCATGAAACTTATGGAAAAAGTGTTGGAAAAAGACAAGGAGAAGTACTTTCTAGACCTAGCACAAATGGGTCTCAAACTTCCACATAATTATGATGTCACTAAACTCAAACAAGAAGAAGCTGAGGCTAACCCCATTGATATCATGAACAAGAAATTCTAGCTTTTACAGATGCAATTGGACACAATAAAACAAAGTGGGGCTCCTAAACCCTTTTCTATCGAAGCTTTGTGTCCATTTCAATTTGATAAGTCTTTAATGATGATACCATTTCCAACAAATGCAATTTATCCTAAATATGAAAAATATGAAGGAAAATCTGATCCTCAAGATCACTTAAGGGAATTTTGTGCCCTAAGTCTAGAGTTCATGCATGACACCACTTACCTTATGAGGTTATTCCCTAGAAGTTTGGGAGGTGTGGCAATGGAGTTTTTCTCAAAGTTACCCTCCGGCATTCGAACCTTTGAGGAATTGGCCTCTAAGTTTGTAACTCACTACTCCTATAGCATCAAACACGAGGTTACAATGCTTAATCTATGCAACACCAAACAAAGAGAAATAGAAGGCTTCCTACTTTTCCTACAACAATGGAGAGCGGTATTTGCTAGATACCCTCGAAGTGTACCCAAAAAGGAAAAAAATGGATATTTTTGTGAATAGCTTGAATCATGAAATGAACTATCGATTAAGGATATAATGTCCTAGATCATTCCAAGACCTAGTTGAGAATGGTGTGACAACAAAATAGGTATTGATAAAAAGTGGAGAAATCAAACTCTACAAAGATAACAAGAATAACAACAACAACAATACCTCCAACACCAATCAAAATCAAAATTCCAACAACAACAACAGTCGATTTTGGACAAAGAATAACAACAATAAAGGAGTGATTAATGATGGAGTGGTGGAGGCTAACACTTTAAAGGCTACCCCTTCCAATCTCACTAAAAACTCAGCTCAAGCCAATAATGTGAATTGAGCACCCAAAGTACCCTACAACAACAACACTAATAACAACTTTGGGAATAATCAAGGGACTCCCAAGCCTAAACCTTTCTTTGCATCTATACCCAAAAGGACATTCACTAATTTGGGTGAACCATTGGAAAATGCATTAAGGACACTTATTGCGAATAAAATTATCGATCCACCAAAGGCTCAACCACTTGAACCTAACATCAAGCCAAACTGGTAGAATGAGAACAACCATTGTGACTATTATCGAAATAGGGGACATAAGACCAATGATTGCTTGTGTCTCAAACATGTGGTACAAGATCTCATAGATAATGGTGTGATAAAAGTGGATGGCCCTCAAACTAATGAAGATCACACAACCTTTAAAACTCCTTTTTATAAGCATGAAAAGGGAGAATCTTCCAATTCCAACAATGGAGGAAACAATGCGAATAATGCAAGAGGTAGTCATAATGTTAACTTTTCTCATACTTCTGACAATACCATCAATGTTGTTGTGGTTAAAGACCAACCTATTCAAGGATACGCTAATGCCGTCACAAGGGGGAAAGGCTCAAAGATTACCCTACAAGGGGGTACTCCTATTACTATTGGCCCTAAAATACCAACTATTTTGGCTAAACAAACACCACCCACAACAAAGCCTTATAGTTTGGTGGATCAATTACAAAAGACTCCAGCCCAAATATCAATTTTGGAGTTGTTGAAATTACCTCCTAATCACAAGGAGATCCTGGAAAAAGCCTTGTGTGAGACCACGGTTCCTATAAACTTGGAGGAAGACAAATTTCAGAACATGGTAGGGCACCTCATAGCCCCACATTGTCTTTCCTTTTCAGAGCAAGATGACATGTCTATCACACATCCTCAAAACTTACCCTTGCATATAGAGGTATTAATCCAAAGACATAGGGTCAAGAGAGTTCTCATAGACAGTGGAGCTGGTCTAAATATTTGCACTTTAAACCTTGTCAAGTCATTGGGGTTATCTGAGTCTTCCATTGATCCAAAGAAGGAAATCACTATTAAGGCTTATGATGAATAGGAAAGATCTTCAAAGGGTATGATCATTCTACCAATTCAAGTGGGACCTTTCAAAAAGGATACTATATGTCAGGTCCTTGACATGAAATTGACCTACAACATCTTACTAGGAAGGCCTTGGATACATGAAATGCAAGCGGTACCTTCTACATATCACCAATGCATAAAATTTCCATACATGGGGGAGGAGATCATGATTGGTGGATATTCAAACCCTTTCCAATATTGTAATGCTTTAAAGCCAAGTCATGAATTGTATATTCCTCATAATAGGGAAAGAGTCATCCCTGATATTACCATGGAAGAAGCCAAAGAGGAAAAGTCAGAACCAACATCAAATGTCACATCAACCGCTAACCCTGCTCAAACTAACTCAATTACATCGACTAAGGGAAAAGAAAAGATGAGTTATGAGGGTTAAAATTCAAAGGATAATAAAGTTCATACTTCAACAATAAGATTGGAAACTTCTAAACCCACTAAGGAGGAGAGAGAACAAACTAAGAAAGATCACTATGAAAAGATGAATGACCTAATGAATCAATTTGAGAAACAATGCAAAATTAACTGAAAAGGAGTAGGGGAATATTCTATTTCCCTCTTTGATTTACCTACATCTCCAAGGACACATGGGAATCCATCCAAAGATCATCAACCTCATAAATACAATTCCTATTTTGTGAGGGAATGTGACAAACAAGAAATGGACAAAGAAGATAATGAGGTATTACAATGCCTATATAAAGAGGATGATAATTCAGCTAATTCCAATGAAAGGGTGCAACATATCAATATCCAAACTGACCAATATGGCAAAGGATTTGATATCATGAAGAAAATTGGGTATAAGAGAAGAGGACCCTTAGGATTTTGACATAGAGGGTTTTTAGAACCTATTTGTAACACCCCGCCAGGGAACCCAAGAGAGATTAACCTAGAACATGATACTATGTGTGCTGAATATTTTTTTTTTAAGTTAACATAAAGAGACATACATTCATATGGATAACCATGAAACTACCATAAACTCACATCCACTGCACATGTCACAGGGTATGTGGTAATCACTCTAATCTACTTAATCCCAATTTCCAGATTAGGTATCACATGCGATACTTCTAATACAGTATTTAAAATAGTGAAATTACATAATAAATGATGAAGTAACATATATAGCTCATCTACAAAGAACCATCAAGCACCTGGTACAAGGACATCAAATCTCAATGGGTAGAGAATCACTACCACCCATCTGTGTGGAACCACAAAGGTCCACCCCACCATGCTGAGGAGATAGCAACAGATCCCAATCGGATATCCAAAACAAAGAAGGTATAACCACTAAGCAAGGGATCCTGATAGCTCTCTAATATGGTGTACTAATCATCATGAAAGGTAACACTCAATAATCCAAAGGCAACTAACAACATAGGAAATCTAGCATGTGTAAAGGAAGGTGTCATCATGTATGTTAACCCTTAAGTTCAGCCCTGATAATCCCAATGGATTCTGGCACCTAAGTGACCATACACGGAGACAATGACCTCTCAAACTGACAAGGCCACTAACTGTGCCAGAACCCGCGCCTCGTAAGGGGGCAAGCACTATCTCAACCTCCATCTTAGTCTTTACTAGAACTCAAGCATGGGTGAGGAGAATCATATCTTATTAATTCATTTTAATCTCTCAATATGTCTTTATTTATCACTTATTAAGAAACTCTACAATAAGCAATCTAGTAGTCACTTACGGACATAGAACTTATTACAAATCACCTTCTACTACACATCTAGGTAACCTACCCTAGGCTCAAAGATCTTAATAGGTCTAGCATAGGTCACAACCCTAGTGTACCCTAAATCAGTATCCCATACAACAAGAACGGTCACATAGGTACACTAACAGATAGCAGAATCGAAAGGGTCACATGGTCAGTTTAGGGTAATAACAGATAACACACACACCATAAAGTAACAGAAATATAAACACACCCTCCCAGCCTCTATATACCTTGTAGGTTATCTAATGCCCCCATAATAACACATTTAAGCAAAAGAGATCCATACAGATGCATAGGAACAAAAATGTCTTAAAAGACTGAAAAAATGAACTATAAACTTATAATCATCCATAGATAACTCAAATATGAACTCCATTTAATTGCCAACTCAATCTGAAATAATTAAGGTCATTTGCATTAAAACTATTTAAAACTACCTCTCATAGTTAAATAATCTAATCAAGATAACCATTAATTAAATCAAATTAATTTATCCAGTTCCAAAGTCTCGAGTTACCTTATAGTTACATAGTTAAAATCAGCTTGATTAACTTAAAATAAACAACTACATTTTAACTAAAGTAATTAATAAAATTAATTATACTAATAATCAAAATATTAATTTGAAGTTAATAATAGCTATTAATTTAAATTAATAATTAATATATTAACACATAATTAACCGTTAATATATTAAATTAAAACTATAAATAAGAAATTAATACTTATATATGTTAATATATTAATTAAAACTAATATTTAATATACTAATTATATTTAATAATAAAAAATATTTATTAATTAAAATTATTAATTAGCATACTAATTTAGAAATTAATAATTAATACATATTTGAATAAACGATTAATAAAATTCACTTATAAAAATAAAATTGAAATTTTTATAAACCAATATTTAAAAAAGAAATTAATCTTTTTAAAAAAAACTAAAATAAAAGCTTTGTTTTAAATTTTAAAACAAACTCCACATAAATTAAAGGGGGGCGGGAGACGCGGCTTACCCACCCCCTGCGCATGTTGCGCAATACTCTATGGAGTAGGGGGGACCACCACCACCCTCCCCTAAGTAAATGGCGATAGCCTTGGGATGGCGATAGCCATGGGGGAATGGTGGGGATGGGGTCCCACCTTCCCCTTCCCTTAATAATTTTTTTTTAACTGCTTTTTAAATTTTAAATTTTTAAACTGTTCAAATTAAATTGAACTACGTTTTTTTTTTGTTTACTAAGTTAATTTATTTTTATTTAATAATCTGAAAACGGAAACCAAGAAAGGAGGATTTATTTCTTTCTTGTGTAATTTTTAATTTTTAATCTTTTTCACCAGTCTGTATAAAATACAAAGAGTTGTATTTTTACAACTAATTTAATTTTTTTAAGCAAATACAAGGAATTCATTCATTCTAATTTTTTCCATAGTTAGGACTATAGGCAGGGTTTAATTTTTTGATTTCAAGGAGATTTATAGGAGATCTATTTACAAAATTTTGACAACATAATTGTACTATGCTAGGAAATACATAATCATGAAAATGATAGATCCAAGATTCTAATAAATACCCGAAAACATCGAAACCATTATAAACCATAAATTTAATTTTCTCTATAGTTTAAACTATACCAAGGATTAATTTTTCCTTTTCTAAAAGATCTAGAGGGAATTTCTTCTAGAAATTTTGACAGCATAACCCTACGATGCTAAGAATACATATAATGAAAGAAATTTAGATCTAGGGTTTTAATAAACACCTAAAAGCATAGAAAAAACAATAAGCCATTTAAAAGCCAAAATAACAAACATGCACTTAATTAACATTGAAAACCTCAGATCTACAAAATAGAAACCATACATGGAAAATGAAACCTACCTTGATTCCAATGCTAGAAATGGAGGAATGTAGCTTGAAAGATGGAAGCAAATCTGAAACCCTTCAAGCACAATTCAACCATAGATCTGACAACTATGAAGATCTGAGCACACACACAAGCAAGAAAAATCTAGAAAAACTTCAAAGCAACAAGGATCCACGACAATCCACAATCCTTCAAAAATCACAAATCACCAAGAGCTCTCCAAATCCAAAAACTTGTTATCAGAGAATGAATGACCAATTCCCCCTAAAGAGATTCAAATTCCCCTAATCATGCAAAGCTTGATGACAACTCCTAAGTCAACCCCTAAAATGACTCAACTTAAAAATTGAAAGAAAATCCAAATTAAATAATTAAAAATACTCTTTATTGCCACAACTCAACTTTGACTCCTAATTACAGGTTGAGATATTTGAATTTGAAAATACTTTTTCAACACATTCATGCACATGTAATTAATAAAATATTAATTTAAATAGATTAAATATTTATGTCACAATAGTACATGAAAACAAATATTTAATTATTTAATTAATCAAATAAGCACATTAACTATAGTTTTCAATTAAATATTTAATTAAATCAAAATTTTCAAATATTTCAATTTAATTAATTATTTAAAATAAACTTAGGATATAATTAAATAATTAATTCAACTATAATCCATTAAATCATAGAATATGGAAAATCACTCAATAATCCAAAAATCACCTGAAAGCAAATACATGCAAAACACATACATACTCAGGAGAAAGGGTATTCAAATTTTCTCAACCTAGACAAATCTGAATAGGGTAGTCATATTGAAACTCATCTAACATTAGGACAATTAGGCTTAGGGTAGGGTTTCGGATTTGTATGTTACCTCCCCTCTTTACCATTGAGACAAATATTTATGGGCATGCTCACTCTTGCCAATTCAAGGAAGATGATGCCCTGTACTTGCAATACTGTCATCAAAGAACACACTTGTACATACATAATGTAATATTACAACCAATGATAGGGATCAGTCAAACATGTGGATCTCGCCGAAGCAAGTAACTATGTCTCCGTCCTCTACCACAACAACATGGAAACAGATACATTAACATGATAACCATACACATGCAAGTATGGGGTAAGTACCACATAATCAAAACATAAATCATCATATCATGTTAATAACCATAGTATCATAATCAATAATCACCATCAAATGAAAGAAATATAGCTCTCATGAAAGTAGCCTAAAATAATTTAGCCAATCAATTGAAACCAATGCCTAAAATAGTATGGCATCACAAACTAAAAAGAAAAATGTGAGTGGGTATTACATCCACGCCCCCTAGGATTAGGCTTACTTCTGGAAGCCTGAAAAAAATAGGGATATAACTCTCATAAACATGAAGAATCCTAATGAGTCACATAAGACTCAACATGTAGATCCCATAGGACCTTTCCCTGCTCTCTAGTTTGAACTCTAAGGATCATTCCCCGCTACAGGAAACTAAAACCCAACTGCAGGTCCTCTACCTACAGACTCAATCACAGGAGGATGATACACTGGAGGATGATAATCCAAGGCTGCATAAACTCCATGAGATCTACCAACATCCCCAACTATAGGTTTGGAATTCACAGGTCTCTGTTCAGAAAACTGAGAAGCACACTGTGGATAATTCACTGCGATATGCCCAAACTATCCACATGTGAAGCAAGCTCCTCCACTACCACCTCCTCTAAAAGAAGGTGCTCTAGACTGCTGAACACTTCCCCTACTGACACCCTGATACACACTTTGTGCTGACTAAATTGTCTGTTTGCACTTGTTAGCATAAAAATGCCTAATGCATTGACGGTTATAGAATTTACTATATGAAGAACGACCACTACAACCTTGAGAGGGTTTCTTACTCTGTTGGTTTACATGATCATGTTCAACCAACACAGCCTTATAAACTGCATCCCTAAAATCTTGGGATTGGAAGGCTCAAACTCCTCCATCAATGAGGTCATTGAGCTCTTTGACAAGGTGTTGAATCTTCACAACCTGATCCTGATCAAGGCTCCTAGCAATGACTCTAGACTCAACACACTCTATACATGAAGAAACCAAAGGAACCAAACAACTCAGAACTAAAATCAAAACCAAATAGAATCAAAACAAATCAAATAATCACAAAGAAATGGTTTTAAATACATTAGAGTTTTATCTTTATGTTTAAGTTTAAGTTTAAAGTTTCAAGTTTAAGCTAGACACAACCTAATGAGCATACACTTCCCAGAGTTACCAGTGTTGAAACTAGAGCTCTGATACCAAATGTAACACCCCGCCAGGGAACCCAAGAGAGATTAACCTAGAATATGATACATGTGTGCTGAATAATTTTTTTTTTAAGTTAACATAAAGAGACATACATTCATGCGGAAGCAATTACCATTTATACACATGTCATACACTCACATAGATTACATGACTCAAGGGTTCCATGACGTTGAATTACATAAAGCAAAACACAACTAAACAATATAACGAAAGATTCCATTCTAATAGATAAATCAAATACAACTTACATAACCATAATTATAATCCTCACGGATAACCATGAAACCACCATAAACTCACATCCACTGCACATGTCATAGGGTATGTGGTAATCACTCTAATCTACTTAATCCCATTTTTCAAATTAGGTATCACATGCGATACTTCTAATACAAGATTTACAATAATAAAATTACATAATAAATGATGAAGTAACATATAGAGCTCATCTACAAAGAACCGTCAAGCACCTGGTACAAGGATGTCAAATCTCAATGGGTAGAGAATCACTAATACCCGTCTGTGTGGAACCACAAAGGTCCACCCCACCATGCTGAGGAGATAACAACAGATCCCAATAGGATATCCAAAACCAAGAAGGAATAACCACTAAGCAACAGATCCTGATAGCTCTCTAATCTGGTGTAATAATCATCATGAAAGGTAAGACTCACTAATCTAGATGCAACTGACAACGTAGGAAATCTAGCATGTGTAAAGGAGGGTGTCATCATGTGCATCCAACCCTTAAGTTCAGCCCTGATAATCCCAATGGATTTCAGCACCGAAGTGACCATACACGGAGCCAATGACCTCTCAAACTGACAAGGCCACTAACTATGCTAGAACCCGCGCCTCGTAAGGGGGCAAGTACTATCTCAATCTTCATCTTAGTCTTTACTAGGACTCAAGCATGGGTGAGGAGAATCATATCTTATTAATTCATTTTAATCTCTCAGTATGTCTTTAGTTATCACTTTTTAAGAAACTCTACAATAAGCAATCCAGTAGTCACTTATAGACACGGAACTTATTGCAAGCCACCTCCTACTACACATCTAGGTAACCTACACTAGGCTCAAAGATCTTAATAGGTCTAGCATAGGTCACAACCCTAGTGTACCCCAAATCACATAGGTACACTAACAAATAGCAAAATCGAAAGGGTCACATGGTCAGTTTAGGGTAATAACAGATAACACACACGCCATAAAGTAACAGAAATATAAACACACTCTCCCGGCCTCTGTATACCTCCTAGGTCATCTAATGCCCCCATAATAACACATTTAAGCAAAAGAGATCCATACAGATGCATAGGAACAAAAACGTCTTAAAAGACTAAAAAATAAACTAGAAACATATAATCATCAATAGATAACTCAAATATGAACTCCATTTAATTACCAACTCTATCTGAAATAATTAAGGTCATTTGCATTAAAACTATTTAAAACTACCTCTCATAGTTAAATAATCTAATCAAGATAACCATTAATTAAATCAAATTAATTTATCCAATTCCAAAGTCTCAAGTTACCTTATAGTTACATAGTTAAAATCAACTTGATTAACTTAAATTAAACAACTACATTTTAACTAAAGTAATTAATAAAATTAATTATACTAATAATCAACATATTAATTTAAACTTAATAATACCTATTAATTTAAATTATTAATTAATATATTAACACATAATTAACCGTTAATATATTAAATTAAAACTATAAATAAGAAATTAATACTTATATATATTAATATATTAATTAAAACTAATATTTAATATACTAATTAAAATTAATAATTAACATACTAATTTAGAAATTAATAATTAATACATATTTGAATAAACGATTAATAAAATTCACTTATAAAAATAAAATTCAAATTTTTATAAACTAATATTTAAAAAAGAAATTAATCTTTTTTAAAAAAACTAATATAAAAACTTTGTTTTAAATTTTAAAACAAACTCCACATAAATTAATGGGGGTAAATTAATGGGGGGGGGGGAGGCGGGGGGACCACCGCCACCCTCCCCTAAGTAAATGGCGATAGCCTTGGGATGGCGACAGCCATGGGGTAATGGTGGGGATGGGGTCCCACCTTCCCCTTCCCTTAATAATTTTTTTTTAACTGTTTTTTAAATTTTAAATTTTTAAACAGTTTAAATTAAATTGAACTACGTTTTTTTTTGTTTACTAAGTTAATTTATTTTTATTTAATAATCCTAAAACAGAAACCAAGAAAGGAGGATTTATTTCTTTCGTGTGTAATTTTTAATTTTTAATATTTTTCACTAGTCTGTATAAAATACAGAGAGTTGTATTTTTACAACTAATTTAATTTTTTTCAAGCAAATACAAGGAATCCATTCATTCTAATTTTTTCTATAGTTAGGACTATAGGCAGGGTTTAATTTTTTGCTTTCAAAGAGATTTATAGGAGATCTATTTACAAAATTTTGACAGCATAACTGTACTATGCTAAGAAATACATAATCATAAAAATGATAGATCGAAGCTTCTAATAAACGCCCAAAAATATTGAAACCATTATAAACCATAAATTTAATTTTCTCTATAGTTTAAACTATACCAAGGATTAATTTTTCATTTTCTAAAAGATCTAGAGGGAATTTCTTTCAGAAATTTTGATAGCATAACCCTACGATGCAAAGAATACATAGAATGAAAGAAATTCAGATCAAGGGTTTTAATAAACACCCAAAAACATAGAAACAACAATAAGCCATTTAAAAGCCAAAATAACAAACATGCACTTAATTAACATTGAAAACCTCAGATCTACAAAATAGAAACCATACATGGAAAATGAAACCTACCTTGACTCCAATGCTAGAAATGGAGGAATGTAGCTTGGAAGATGGAAGCAAATCTAATACTCTTCAAGCACAATTCAACCACATATATGGCAACTATGGAGATCTGAGCACACACACGAGCAAGAAAAATCCTGAAAACTTCAAAGCAAAAAGGATCCACAACAATCCACAATCCTTCAAAAATAACAAATCACCAAGAGCTCTCTAAATCCAAAAACTTGTTATCAGAGAATGAATGACCAATTCCCCTTAAAGAGATTCAAATTCCCCTAATTATGCAAAGCTTGATGACAACTCCCAAGTCAATTCCTAAAATGACTCAACTTGAAAATTGAAAGAAAATCCAAATTAAATAATTAAAAATACTCTTTATTGCCACAACTCAACTTTGACTCCTAATTACAAGTTGAGATATTTGAATTTGAAAATACTTTTTCAACACAATCATGCACATGTAATTAATAAAATATTAATTTAAATAGATTAAATATTTATGTCATTATATCACATGCAACCAAATATTTAATTATTTAATTAATCAAATAAGTAGATTAACTATAGTTTTTAATTAAATATTTAATTAAATCAAAATATTCAAATATTTCAATTTAATTAATTATTTAAAATAAACTTAGGATATAATTAAATAATTAATTTAACTATAATCCATTAAATCATAGAATATGGAAAATCACTCAATAATCCAAAAATCACCTGAAAGCAAACACATGCAAAACACATACATAGTCAGGAGAAAGGGTATTCAAATTCTATCAACCTAGACAAATCCAGATAGGCTAGTCATACTGAAACTCATCCAACATTAGGATGATTAGGCTTAGGCTAGGGTTTTGGATCTGTATGTTACCTCCCCTCTTTACCATTGAGACACATATTTATGGGCACGCTCACTTCTGCCAATTCAGGGAAGATGATGCCTTGTACCTGCAATCATGTCATCAAAGAACATGCATGTACATACAAAATATAATATTGCAACCAATGATAGGGATCATTTGAATGTGTGGATCTCACCGAAGCAAGTAACTATGTCTTTTTCCTCTACCACAACAACATGCAAACAGATACATAAACATGATAACCATACACATGCAAGTATGGGGTGTTGATATTGCTAAAACGCAATGCAACCAAGATCACCTGCATGCAAAGCTGTTACACAGAAGAAGAAGACAGAAAGAGGATAGAAGTATTCAGACAGCTATGGCGGCCAAAATGAAAGAGGAGACA
>MU226247.1:2459695-2491519 GCA_018584345.1 Thuja plicata
TATCTTTGAGACAACCAACCAACTTTCCCTCCATTTGAGAACACCTCAAAGCTTTTGACTTAACCAAACTTTGATCATGATCAGCTCACTCTACCCCCTACCCTTGGGAAAATGCTATAAATACAAGTCATTTCTTTTGTGTTTGAAATCCAAGAATTTAAAGAGAAAAAGCATCCTTATTATAGGCATATGGAGAGCATTTGAGAGCTTTTGATCACATTTCAGCATTTGCATATCATTTAGTATATCATGTGTTAGGAGCATTCGTTGTTTTCTAACATATCTAGGAGCATTTGGAGCATTTTAAGCTAGATTTGAGAATTTTTTTATCATTCATTTCTCATTCTAGGATTGTCCTTGAGAGAGATTAAGCCTGAGAGCTCTCTTAACAAAGATTAGATAGAGAACCATGAGATGATATGGATTTTTAGCTTCAATTATTATATTAAATCTTATTTTCTTTCCATAGAATTATTGTTATTAGTCTTAATTTCATGGTGTTAATCCTACACACACAAATTCCTTGGTCTAATACCAGAGTCTTACAATCTTTTATGATTCAAAAAATGACTATCCTTATCCCAGTAGTCTTGGAATCCTTTTATACATAAGGATGCAACAAGATTCAGACTACTTGGGAAAATCAAAATATCTTGCAACAACTTTGGAACAAAACAAAAATGACAAAACTTGCAACAATCTAATTGAAAGATGTTTCAACTACAAAACATGTGTTACTTTTTCAACATGGCCTCCCACCTGTTCACTTCTCATGTAACACTAGTCTTGCTTCTCCATAGCTTCCTCTAGGGTCTCCTAGGTCACTCTATTAACCTATTAGGTTTATTCACTAACCCTATCCTCCTTATTATTCTTCTCACAAGATCCTAACCCTTTCAACTAGTGAACACCAATAATGTAGAATCAAAACTCACCATGCTCTTCCCTAGGGTTCAAATAGTCTTTCTTTCTCCATTTGCACAAACTGATCCAAATGGATCCAAAACTCTTCCATGTGGAAAGCTAGTCTTCAAGATAGTCTATGGGACCAATTTCAATGTCAACAAAATTCTCTTGGATTGAAACCCCAAATGAGTTCCAATTTCCAATTCAATTACACCCAAAAGAGGGCTACTAGCATTAAGCCTAGTTAGGCTCATTTTCTACAATAACTTGTAAAACTCATTAACAAGTCAGGAAACTAATTCCATATCCTGATACCTTTTTTCAAGAACCTAAGGATTTTCTAGGTCTTGGCTTCCAAAGGTGTTTGTACAGTACCCCCTACAAACATGCCTAAAATTCAAGGTTTTAGGGCTTTTCACTGTCTGCACAAGAAATTGATTTTCTTGGATAAAAAAAATTCACACCCAAAATTATCCTCAAAGTTAGGGTTCCTTCATTCACCATAATACCTTCCCACAATCCTTGATTGAAGAAATAAATTCTTTCAATCCCTCCAAAATGCTCCACAATTGTTGGTGATCCCTAGCCATGCATCTCTGGCTTGCCTAGGGAATCACCTTATAAATAGCTGCCATACTTTCTTGGGGCCCTCCTTCAGTGTACATAATGTACATGGAGTCATCTTCCATAATCCAAGAGCCCGTGCAAGTTCCACATTGTAAAATGGATCTATGACCCCATTTGCACACAGTGCCCTATTTAGGACAACAACTAAATAGAAAACAAAAGAATTTATAAAAGCAACTTAAACTATTCAATATAACAAAATACCACCACACAAAGTATTATAACAATCTACCTTACCAAAAACAATTCTTACAAAAGTTAATTAAATCCATTAAAATATTAGATCCTCACAAATGATACAAACTACAACTGTTATTCAAATTCACAGTCCGTACACACTCTGCCATAAACTTTCCAGCACTTGAAAATGCTTGAGGATAGCCTCATATAGTTGACCAAGGCACCAAAAAACTGGTTTCAAATAGTTAAGGAACTAATTCCTTCAAAGTTGCATTCTTGCAACAAATGTTGTTAATGACAACATTGACAACTTTTGCAACTTTTTGGATATGCTATCCAAACTTGGTCAACATGTGTCCATTCTTTCCCAAATTAATAATTATGATGTATAAACATGAAATAGGACCTTTAGTCCCTTTCTTGGCCACTTTTGGCACTAAAATCACAAAACACGCTAATAGACCTAGATTGGACTCAAAGTTCACTAAGGATCTAATTAGGCTTCCTCACACTTTACACCCTACACACTAGGACCTACATGTTCCTTTATTAACCTAGTGGTCTGGCTAGAACCACTACAAGACAAAACATCAAAAGAAGCGCTAGGTTACATTTCACACTTAGCCTACCTAGGTGCTCCTACACCATACTCCCCAACAAGGAAAGGTATATCACTCCTGTAGATAAGATATCCTCTTAAATGCCCACCTTCTTGAAGTCTACCTCTGCAATCCATGAGGCCTCTGACTCTGGTCTATCCTTCCACTGAATCAGGTGTTCCATGTAGAATTTATGTCTTGTAGTCTTCTTAACCCTGGATTCCAGAACTTTGTCAGCTACCATCTATGGTTTAGGAGGCAATTCAATAGCCTCAACATCCCCAATGATTCCATGACTATTCTAACTAATCTCATATATCTTCCCTCTAAACTGGATTAAGTCCTGTACATTGAACACCAGAGCTATGCTCAAGTCTAATGGTAAGTCTATCTTATAGGCATGAAACCCATATTTGGCTAGGATTTTGCAAGGTCCCCACCCTTTTCATCTGAAGCTTGGTAGGGACACCTTTCTATAGCCTTGATTTGTTCAAGTGAACCATCACATAGTCACCCACTTCAAACTGAACATCTCTCCTCTTTTCATCAAATTTTTTCTTCAACTTTTGTTGACTATCTTGGATTTTCTTCTTGACTTGTTCTTGTATCTCCTTCATGGTATGGGAGAAATCCTTAGCATTCCCACTTCTTTACTCCATACCTCCAAGATCCTTGATCTCACAAACACCCCTAGGCTGTATCCCATAAACAATCTCAAATGGGCTTCTTCCTATCATTTTATTCTTACTATCATTTTAAGCATATTATGCCTAGGGAATGACCACATCCCATGTCTGCCCATACTCCTTAGTTAGGCACCTTAATAGGTTACCCAAAACCCTATTTAGCACCTTAGTTTGGCCATCAATCTGAGGGTGATAGGTTGAACCAAAAGATAGATTGGTACGCAATCTAGTCCATAATGTCCTCCAAAAATGTCTCATAAATTTCACATCTCTATCTGATACTATGCTCAAAGAAAGACCATGAATCCTCACAATCTCCTTAAAAAACAAATACGCTATGTGGCTAGCATCATTAATAGTCTTACATGGAATGAAATGCCCCATTTTACTAAATCTATCAACAACTAAATAAATGATATCATACCCCTACTTGATTTTGGGTAGGCCTACAATAAAATCCATAATCACACACTCACATGGCTAGTTAGGGACTAGTAAAGGCTGATACAACCCTACATTACTCATTCCTCCTTTTGGCTTCATGCAAACAACACACTGCTCCACATATTTGGTGACATCTTTCACCAACTTTGGCCAATGGTAGAACCTTTGCACAAGCTCTAAGGTCTTGTTCATACCAAAGTGACCACTTAAGGATCCATTATGTTTCTCCTATATGAGATTCATCCTCATAGAGCCTCTTGGCCCACATAACTGGTTACCCCTGAATGACAATCTATTCTTCAAATTAAACTCTGAGAACTTTCTATGGAAATGGTTTTGAAAGTCCACACATACCTTGTATGCTTCCCCAAAGTCCTCATCTTCCTTGTAAAGATCTTTGAATCTATCAATGCTAATGCTATTGAATTGGACTTCTTGGACTGTAAGTAACCTTCAACTTAAAGCATCTGCAACCTTATTGATCTGTCCATTCTTGTGTTTTATAGTAAAGGTAAATTCTTGTAAATACTCCATCCATTACAAGTTCCTATTGCTTAGTTTCTCCTAAGTATTTATGTAGCTAAGAGCTTGATTATTAGTGTATACTACAAACTCTTTAGACAATAGATAATGCCTCCATTTTGTAAGGGAATGAACTAAAGCATATAGTTCTAGGTCATAAGAATATTATTTATTCTTAGCCTCACTCAATTTCTAAATAAAGAAGGAAATTGGCCTACCTTCTTGACTCAATACACCTCCTACTTCTATTACAATAGTATCACACTCAGTGGTGAAATTTTTTATCAAAGCTTGGTAACTAGAGGATTGGTTGAGTAGATACTTGTTTCTTCAAAAAATCAAAGGATTTCTCTTCTTCTACAGTCCATCTAAACTTAGCTTTGAGCCCCCCTTTGATAGTATCTAATAAAGGAGCACAAATCCCACTAAAGTTTTTTATAAAATTTCTATAAAACTGAGATAAGCCATGGAAAATTCATACCTCAGTGGCTATAGTAGGTGGAGGCTAGTCTAGGATAGAAGCAACCTTGTCTTGGTCCATCTTCAAAGACCCTTTGGATGCTACAAATCCCAAATACACTAGTTCTTGTTTGAAGAACTCACACTTTTCAAGGTTGATAGCCAATTTCTCTTCATGCAATCTCTTCAATACTGCTTCTACATGACTGATATGCTCCTCCTTTGTCTTGCTAAATATCATTATACCATCAAGATATACAACTACAAACTTCCATGTGAAGTCCTTGAGCACTTCATTCATCATCCTCATGAATGTTCTCAGAGCATTTGACAGACCAAATGGCATAACAAGTCATTGATATAACCCATCTATGGTCTTGAATGTCAGTTTCAATTTATCCCCTTCTTTCACCCTGATTTGGTGATATCCACTCTTCAAGTCCAACTTAGTAAAGTACATTTCCCCTCCAAGGAAATCCATGAGATCCTCTATCCTTGATATAAGGAACCTATACCTTATTGTGATCCTATTAATGGCCCTTGAATATGTGCAAAGCCTCCATTTTCCTCCCTTCTTGGATGCCAACATAACCGAGACTCCACAAGGGGTAATACTCTTCTTGATCAAGCCTTGATCCAAGAGTTCATGTACTTGTCTAGCTACCTCCAATTTCTGATCAGGAGTTATCTTTTATGCTACTTTATTGGGCAAAGATTCCCCTAGCACAAAGTCTATTCGGTGACTTATTACCCTCTTAGGTGGTAGGGTTGCAGGAGTGCCATCACTCACTATGTCCTTATACTTCACAAGAAATTATTGTACCACTGGTGGTAATGGCTCCTTTACTAGTTTTTCTTCTTCCTTGGGTCTTAGCACAATGGCATACCTTCACTCTCATCATCCTTGACATCTTTCACAAACTCCTTCCCACTACACAACATGACATTAGGAGTCTTTGATTGTGGTTCTTCATCTTCTAGCAAAGACTAAATTTTGAAAATTTTACCTCCCTTCTTGAATCTGATGGAATTCTCCTTCCCATCATACAGTGTCCCATTATCAAATTGCAAAGGCCTTCCTAATAGAAAATGGCAAGCATCCATTGGTAGGATGTCACAAAGTAGTCTATCCTTGTATCATGCTATTGAAAATTCAACCCATGTTTTCTCATTGAAAAATAAACTTTGGCCTTTGTTGAGCCATGTCACCTTATAGGGATTTACTTGAGGTATTTTGGCTAGCTTGAGTTTCACTACTACCTCCTTTGATATGATATTATCTATGGATCCAAAGTCCACAATCACTTTACAAACCTTACCAAGAAATTTGCATCTGATTCTAAACAATACCCTCCTATGTTTGGGCTCATCATTGATTGGTTGTCTTATTAGTACTCTTATGACCATCAAATTTGCACCCATATTTGAATCTAGATGTTCAATCTCAGGTGCTTTGACACTTGAAGTGTCCTCATGACCATATGCTACCATTTTTTCACTGTTTGCTACAGAAGGTTTCTCAAGACATCTATAAGATGGATGACCTAATTGCCCACAATAATAACACTTCATGGTCTCAAAGTAAGAACTAATCCTACCTCCTCTTCCTCTGTTAGGACCACCATGATTACCCTTGCCTCTGTTATAGCCTCCTCTTTAACTACTTTTAGTCTGCTACTCTGTCAACTTGTTCTCCGCTTGTGACCTTTGCTCACTACCTTTACCTTGGTAGCCTCCTCTTTGACCCCTTTGGTCTCTTCCTCTACCTCTATTGTTCTTGAAAATAGAATCACCCTTCTTCTTTTTCTTCTCCTCCACTCTTATGGAAAACTGATGGCACTTCTGTATTGTAATTGGTGTCCATAGGCTAATCACCTCTTGGATGTTCCACTTCATTCCACCCAAGTATCTAGCCACTTTATTGACTCCTCTTCTTGCAATTTAGACCTTAGATACAATCTTTGAAATTCCTCAGTGTATGAGGCCACATCTAGGTCTTTTTGTTTCAATTTTTGTCTCTTTCTATGGAGTTGGATTTCATAATCCTCCAGGAGATAAATCTCCTTCAACTTGGTCACCATGGCATTCCAATTTTCTATGGGCTACTTCCCCATTCTTACCCTCTCATCCTAAAGATATTTCCACCAATTCAAAGCTAACCCTCTAATTCTAGACTTGGCCACCTAAAGCTTTTGGGTTTCAGTCACACCCTCACATTCGAAATGGTTCTCCATTCCCTCTATCCAATCCATGACTACTTCAATAACCATCTTGCAACTAAACAAATGGATTCCTTCTAATTATTTGCAACCTAATGCTTTGATGACCTTCAAGAATGGATCTTCATTCAATATAGGGTTTGGTTTGGGAATAATGTCTTCCTCAGCAACCTTCTTTCCCCTATCACTGCTTTCCATTCCTTATCTTCTCCTAGCTGCTTCATTTGCAACTTCCTCTAGTCTTAACCTCATGCATTCTAAGGCTTCTTCAAGGATTCAGTTCCTCTCCTTTGGCTCATCAAATTCCTTGTCTAACTCTACATTTTTCACCATTTTTGACTGTCTTACTGATTCTCCAGTAGCTACAGACATACACCAACTTCCCAATTTTCTCAACTTGCTCTGATACCACTCTGGCGTAAAACTAGTCTTGCTTCTCCCTATCTTCCTCTAGGGTCTCCTAGGTCACTCTATTGACCTATTAGGGTTCTTCACTAACCCTATCATCCTTAGGATTCTTCTCACAAGATCCTAACCCTTTCAAATAGTGAACACCAACAATGTAGAATCAAAACTCACCATGCTCTTTCCTAGGCTTCAAATGGCCTTTCTTGTTTCATTTGCACAAACTGATCCAAATGGATCCCAACCTCTTCCATGTGGAATGGTAGTCTTCAAGATATTCTATGGGACCAATTTCAATGTCCATAAACTAATCTTGGATTGAAACCCCAAACGAGTTCCAATTTCCAAGTCAATTACACCAAAAAGAGGGCTACTAGCATTAGGCCTAATTAGGATCCTTTTCTGCAATAACTTATAAAACTCATTAACAAGTTAGGAAAATAATTCCATATCTTGATACCCTTTTTCAAGAACCTAAGGACTTTCTAGTTCTTGGATTCCAGAGGTGTTCGTACATTACCCCCTAAAAACATGCCTAAAATTTAGGGCTTTAGGGCTTTTCACTGTCTGCACAAGAAATTGATTTTCTTAGCTAACAAAACATCACAAAAACACTTCTCATACAAGCTAGGGTTCCTTAATTCACCATACTACCTTCCCACAATCCTTTATTGAAGCAATGAATTCTTTCAATCCCTCCAAAATGCTCTACAACTGCTAGTGATCCCTAGTCATGCATCTCTGGCTCGCCTAGGGCATCACCTTATAAATATATTCCATACTTTCTTGGGCCCTTCCTTCACTATACATAATGTACATGGAGTCACCTTCCATAATCCAAGAGCCCATGCAAGTTCCATGGTGGAAAATGGATCTACGACCCCATTTGCACATAGTGCCCTATTCAGGACAACGACTAGACAGAAAACAAAATAATTTATAAAAGAAACTTAAAATATTCAATATAAAAAACTACCACCAAAAAAATTCTTATAAAAATCTACCTTACCAAAAATAATGCTTACAAAAGTTAATTCAATTCATTAAAATATCAGATCCTCACAGATGATACAAACTGCAACTGTTATTCAAATTCATAGTCCGTACACACTCTGACATACAATTTCCAACCCTATGCTCTAGGATAGCCTCATATAGTTGACCAAGGCACCAAAAAACTAGTTTCAGATAGTTAAGGAACTAATTCCTTTGAATTTGCATTCTTGCAACAAATTTTGTTAATGTTGTCAATGACAACATTAACAACTTTTGCAACTTTTTGGATATGCTATCCAAACTTGGTCAACAGGTGTCCAATCTTTCCCAAATCACTAATTATGGTGTATAAACATGAAATAGGACCTTTAGTCCCTTTCTTGGCCACTTTTGGAACTAAAATCACAAAACAACCTAATAGACCTAGATTGGACTCAAAGGTCACTAAGGACCTAATTAGGCTTCCTCACACTTTACACCCTACATGCTAGGACCTACATGTTCCTTTATTAACCTAGTGGTCTGGATAGAACCACTACAAGACAAAACATCAAAAGAAGCCCTAGGTTACGTTGCACACTTAACCTACCTAGGTGCTCCTGGACCAACCTCCCTGTCGGTGGACCAACTAAAATAATTCTCTTGTTCTAGCCTAGAAATGACCTCTATCCACATGGTATCTATGATCATTTTGGCATCATAAATGAACTTGGTCATATCTAATTCAACCTTAAACAATTTTTCAATTAGATCATTGAAGTAACCCACATCAATATCTTTCTCCAAGTATTCATTTACATCTTTTTTTTCCATATTGCATCAAATTTATCCTCAAACATAGACTGTGCTTTCAAATAATTATTACTATTATAAATCAAAGGAATTAGTGCATTGCACTCTTTTCCAAACAAATGAAATTTGTATTTAATCAACACATCCTTCCCATTAAAGAATGCATAAGAGGTACTTACCTCTTCTACCATCTTGGCAATTTCTTATATTTTTGGAGGGAATTCATACTGTACAACATAGAAGTGTTTAACCTATCCATTACTCTGGTCCTGTCTGACCACACATTGAACATGGGTCTGAGAAAAGCCACTACTTCAAAATATACCATGTTGGCATCTTGGAGTGAATTGTGCAATTCATGCACTGATGAGTTTTTTTCTTTCAAAACATCCACACTGCCTTAGAAATGCAAGAACCATGGGAACAAAATTGGCATTTTGTCCTCCCTTATCTTTCCTTGTTTGGCTTTCAATGACTGATGTTTCATCTTGAGTTTTTTTAGATGCATCCACTTTGTCTACTATGGTTTCCTGCAGGGGGTCCTCTTCATTCTTTTTTTTCAATTCATTATTTTTTCTTCCAGTGCATTGTTTATAATCATGAGTTCTTCATTCTTTTTAACCAATGTAATCATCAGGTTAAAAGTTTTTCATACCTTTTTGACAAGTCCTCTATTTCAGCCAAGTTCATGAATGAAACTTGAGTCATGAAATGAGAAATCTTTGTATAACTTATATTTTGCGAATTCCAAATAATCCTATCAGCTTTCTTCTCTTCCCTTATTTCACACTAGTGTCTTTTGAGTGGGAGAAGCCAAAGACCAGATAGATAGATTTTTTGACTTGGGATCAAGGCCTGATCCTCTTAAAACATCATTTATCTCAAACTTTAATCTAAACATAGTATTCTTTTTCCTCCTAATTTGATAAATGAGGAATGTAGATTATGATTCCCAATTAGGTATCAGTAACACTCCACTATTTTGTACCAAAATTCTTTCCTATTCAACAGTAATTAATTCACTATCATGGTCATATTCCTAAAGTGTCCTTACAATCTCTTTATTTTTCTCCTCACCCCTTCCTCTATAACCCGATTCTATTTCAACTCCCTCTATTTTGATTTCCCTAGAAAAATTTTGAATTTACTTGACCTCATGAATTCATCATCTTTCATGAATTTATCAACCATCGTGATTCTCTCATCTACTCATGTAGCAAGAATTTCCTCATTGCCATCTTGTCCCTCATCCTATAAAATTTCCCTAAATTGAGCTCTAATCCTTTTGCAATAAGTGTCATTCTCTATAACCATAGCTCTAGTTATATTTATCCTTATTTCTACTATCTTTTTCTTAGTTTTTTTCCTCTTACTTGATGGCTCCTTGACATTAATTTCCTCATCTCCACTCTCTTCATCATCTTCTTCTAATTCCAAAATTATCTTACCATCCAAGGTATGTGTGTCCTATGATTCCTAGGGCTGTGCACCTTCACTGCCAAATTTTGGCACTTGTGCCATTAAAGTCTCATATGATTCAATCATCTTTTTAACCCTTTGGAAGTCTGGGGTGTCAGGGTAAAAGCTAGAAAATGTAGAGTCTACTTCTTTCCACTCTGCCTCTTCTCTCATGAGGTCTTTCCATTTCCTTCTTCTTTCCTAGACATCAATGTTGTCCATTTGGTTCCTCACAATATCCTCATTATCCAAGATCTCATGATCCCTAATATTGGCCCAAGGAGTCATGTCTTTCGAGGCTATCTTGATGAATTTCTATAGATAAGAAATCTTGACATTGTGCTAAAAAATCTATACTGTTTCAAAAAAATATTAACCTGATCAAAAGGTTTTTTGCCTACAGAGAAATAATATGCTATCCATAATCTAGGGACACACTTACCCTTTCTATGCCCTTCTAAAAACTAATTATCCAACCAAGTGATTTTCCAAATGAACTCCATAAGAGAAACCCTAAGTGGTACAAACTTAGGGAGTATGTTTGGGGGCTGAGAGCATCCATAAAATTTAGTGATGGTAAAATGGCCCAAGAAGAAAAAGTCACCCCAATTGTGAGTAATTGGCTAATTTGGAACAAAATGCCAAGGTCTCAATAGCTTTCTAACATCAAAAGATAATCTCTCCCTATCCACTCCCAGCATATCTAATATTGGAGTGAAAAACCAACTTTTGAAATTAAAAAAAAAGATGAATGTGAAGATTTGTTATCCCAAACCTGAGTCCATCTCTGCACAGGCATTTCAAATCATATTCTATTTCACACAACTCCAATTCTTTGTCTATGAACTCCTTGTTATAAAATAGAATAAAATACATCAAGTGTGAGTAGTGTTTGAAGGTAGGAACATGAACACAAATTTGAATTCCTGCCAAAGAATTAAGTATGGATTCCATCACATAACCAACATAGTTGTAGTCTGTGTTAACCTCTGGATGTTGAATTTCCATGGCCATCAGGAGTAATTTAGTAGCCATTGTTGAGTCTCGATCAAACCCCAATACCTTAAATAACCCGTAAACAGTGAACTTTATGTAATTATGGAAGAAGAAGAAGAAGAGGTCAAATGGTGGCTTTATGTCATCAGGAACTGTAAGCATCATTCAGTCCACACTAGGGATGTATCTTGAAATTTCATGCCGCTTGATCAACTTGGAACACCTCTCATAATAATTGGTAATTTAATCCAAATCAATTTATGTACATAAAGAACTAGAGATCTTAAAAACCTCCCCGAATCTTCTTCTATCTATAGTTAATAGGGAAGTATTATTCTTCCTCTTAAATACCCTAGATAAAATACAATATCTCTTTTCCAATTCTTTTACCAAATCCACATCAACATATACATTAGGTACAATTAGCTTAGCCACATTCAAGTTCCATAGATTACTCATGGGAACTGACTTAATCATGTTATTCCAGAAGTAGTGAAACAGAGTATTACCTGAGTGATTAAAAGTGAAATAATTTCTACATTAGCATCAATTATCCCTACATTCCATCCAATTTGTATTGTTTTCACTTGAAGCTCCTGGTAACAGGTCTGCAAATTCATCTGCATACTTGTTAATCACTGCCCCTTTTTTACCAGTTGCCTTTGAAGCTTAGTGATGGGGGATTATACTACAAGAGATTTCTTTCTCTTCCTAAGGCTTTCCTTAGGCTTCATAGGGAAAATTCACTTTACCCTAACTAGAGGATTATTTCTTCAATTCCCTACTCCATTGAATCTCTCCAATCAACTTCAAACACTATCTATTTCTTCACAGGTCTTCTAGGCACTCATGGGTCCTATCCAATCAACTATGCTTTCAATCCTTCTTAGGCATGATACTAGGCTTCCACCCTCTTTCTCCATCATTCCCTATAGGCTTATAGATCCTTTTCACTAATCCTTCATGGTTCTCTTATTCGAGTTCTTGTTTCACCATGTTTTAGGCCTTGTAGCCTTTTACTCATTTAGGGCTCCTAAAACTAGAAATCTTTGAATTTGTCCAAATTTTTCTTAGAAAGCCTCCCAACTAACTTTGGATTCCTTCTAAGACCATCCTAGGCTTCAATATTTTTTAGGTCTTGGTTCCTCCAAGTGTTCGTACACTGGATTTTCAACAAACCCCTATTTTTTAGGGTTTTTAGGGCATGTAGACCAGTCTATCTTCTTTTGGTTCATAATGTGCTTTAATGAATGCCTTTACCCTCATCCTTAGAACCAAATGACCATGTCAGATGCCCCTACACTATCTAGATCTATATTTTCCCAAACCAATTTGTTCCACCATTCTTTAACCTTTTGTAACTCTGCAAGCTCCTAGCCGGGCAACCATGGACTCGCCTAGGGCTCGCTGGAAATAATAGCTCCTCTACATAAATCAACTCCTAAAGAAATATTTACACTCTATATAGAGTTCCCTTATTGATTCCAAGTGTCCATAAGGATTCAACCACTTGAATTCAAGAAGGAGCCATTTTTACACAACTACCTCTGTTCAGGACAATGAAGCAAAGAAAACAAAAGAATTTAAAAGAAGCTCAAGAAATGTACAAACTTTCCAAAACAAGTCCACAAAATGTATCTAGATAACAATAAATAAATCCTCAATGCATTATAGTAGACCATTCAATCCATTTAAGTGTGGATCATGGCCAAAAGTTATCTCTTTGACACAAAATTAGTGCTTCTTCCAAGTCAGTCCATACAAGCTAACAACCAACCCTAAAATTAGGGTTAATTTTGTCTTATATAATGCTACCACACATTCTTAAACCCTAAGTTTTGGATTTAGTGATGTAGAGTGCACTACAAGAAGACCTAGATGAGCTCCCACTCCTTATAGTTACCTCAAACTTCTTATTCAAACACTCTAACTCCACACTTATCTTCCTAGGGTGTATGAAAACTTGTCCAAGAGACCAAGTCACCCTTTTTACCACCAATTGGATTTCCAAGCCAAGACACCAATCTCTGAAATATATCCTTTAGGGACACTTTCCCTAAACCAAGCCTTAGAGTAGAAATCTTCACCAGAGGCTTTGATCAACCAATCTAAGGGATGGTAGACTTGTTTTAGAGCCCAAGGGTAGAGAATCGACTAATGGATTCAGTTATCCAGACCCAAGGATGCTCAAACACTAATTGGTATAGAATTCCTTACAGCCCTATCCAGATGATTTTTTGAGTATAACTTTCTAACATAGAAGGATCTAACTGATCTGATTTTATTCTAGGTACCCTTTATGGAGTTTCTAAAACCCCCTTAAGCCTTAGTGCTTCACTCTACTACTACATAACTAAACTCTTGCAAAGATCATAGACCTAATTATCTTGGTTAGCCTTCGATTACTAAGCAAGTGGTCTAAGGTGGGTTCACAGAATGAACCCCAGGACTTGGATAGATTCCTCTACCCCAAATTTCTTAGAGTAATTATCTATTTACACTTATTAATTAGATCACTTTGATTTATTTAATTAAGTTGTTTATTACTCTAATTTACTTAAGCTATCTCTTAGGTGCATTATAATTAATATTTATATTAATTATTAATGTCCAACCTAGCTTTTCTAGTTTTAGGGTTTCATTCACCTTTATAGGTTGAACTTTGCAGTATCTTTTTCATTAATTTAGATTACAATTTAGCTCTCACTTCTTGAGCAACTTATGAGTTCTTCTACTCCCCTCTTCCTGCTTCTTTCTTGTTATAGGTTTCTTGCATGTAGGTGTTCTTTAGGTTCTATGGATTTGTCTCGCAAATCCTACATGGTATTAGAGCTTCCCTACTACTGCTTGGTCTGAAGGTTTTTGAAGCCGTGATTTGAAGATGAAAGCCATAGCTTATCTAGGGTTTTTTCTTCATTTTGGAGGAGGCATTCTTTTTTCGAGTACCTTGAGCAAAAATGGATGCCACCATCACGCTCAAAGGGCTTGGGAGAGTAGAAATTCATATAAATTTTGTTGTTTTTGGCCACAGTGACCCCTAGGAAAAAATTTCTCCCTCCTAGGTCGTACGATATGCAAATCGAGAAAAAAAATAAAAATAAATAAAAAAGGGCTCATTTATGGTTTTTTTTGGCCCTACTAGATGCAACCTAGAGCAGCCACTGCTGCACCACCCAAGCCCAGCCTGGCCTGACCCACACCCGGCCCCTGCCAGTACACCACACACCGACTGACCACCCATGCCACCTGCACAGAGCAGCCACCTGAGAGTTACTCGAGAGCCACTAGCCGCCACCTCTATCAGTGATGCCACCACCTACCATCGCCAACATGCAGAGGTGTTGTCATTGCTGATGTCACTTGGCAGTAAATTTTTCTGGCTATTTTTTGAAATTTCCCGGTGGATTTCAGTTTTTTCGGTGACGAAATTTTTTTTCCGGCGATAGGCCCATGACATGCTGACGGCTGTCAAATTTTTTCTCGGGCACTATGATGGTCATTTGACCATCAAATTTTTTACCGTGACTGGTTTTTTCTAGAGAGCTATTTTTTAGAGGCATAGTTAGTTTTTTGGCTATAACTTGTGCATATGGTGTCCATTTTTGGAAAACAAAATATCGTCAGAAAGGTGTCTCCAAGTCAGACGTGATAATGCTGGTCTCATTTTATGATTCATCCATTTGAGCTCTCATTTTTGGAGTTGAAGTATAGGCTTCAATTTCCTCCCTCTTTGCATATAGCATCCAGGTTTTCTTCTCATTGTTTGTGCTTTCCATAATTTATTCTTTGTTGTACAGCGGTTAGATTTATACATTGTCGGGGGTACATTTTATTTTTGTACTTTAATTCATAAATGACCCTTCTACTTTCGTCTACTTCTTCTCTCAATGTCAGACCCCTCTGTGGCCTGACTAACACCATACAATTATCACACCTGGAAAGAACACATGACCAGGCTACTCATGTCTCATGGCTTATGGTCATGTCTGGATGAACACCAACCTATCCTACAACATCCTTTTGAGGTTCTTCATCATAGAAACAAAATGGATGAAGCCATGGGTTTGATTGCATTGCACATTTCAGATAGCCTCATGTTTCATCTAGTTGGTTTGACCACTCCTCGCGCCTATAGGGGAAAGTTTGCAGATCTATTTGGCATAGTGAATGCATTCAAGTCCCTTCAGCTTGATGTAGAGTTGACATACTTGTGTCCTGATATTTTTTCCACCATTGAGGACTTCTTGATGAAGTTCAATGCTCTCTGATCACTTTTATAGGGATGTGGGAAGATCAAATCAGATGATGAGTGTATCTTTCTGATACTCTCAAAGCTTCATGGAGAGTTCCAAATTTTCTCCTCCACTTTCTATTCCACTATGGATGCCTTGGGTCCTAGGCACAATATGCCTTCCTTTGTGGCCTTCTTTGATCAGATGACTCGAGAGTAGTCAAAGATTCAATAGTTGAATGATGCTTCAGGTTCTATGAGCCATGCCTTGGTTGCTCACCCATCTCCATAGAAACCAGAGAAAAAATAGGTATCATCATCCACATAATCTTGGAAGGATTCTCCTTCCTAGCATTCCTCTGGCCCACCTCCTTCACCTAATGGGAAATCAAAGATAGAAAAACCCAAGTGTACTTATTGCAATAAGTTCAATCATGATGACTCTCAGTGCTTTCAGAAGAAGGTAGATGGATATGCCCAAAAGATTGCTGATTTGATAGCTCTTCTTCATAAGAGAAACATTGATATTCCTTCTTCCTCTTCTTACTGGTCTTCTTCATTGTCATCTCAGGTAGATGGGTCAAACAACAGAAAGGGTCATGCCTTATGTGCATGTGCTATTTCTCCCTCTTCTAGGTGGTTGTTGGATTCTAGGGATTCACATCATATGGCATCTTCTCAGAGTTCCTTCTCATCTTTTGTAGCCTCTCCTACCCCACACAACTTGATGGGGAATGACATTGTTATGTGTGTGTGTGGTCAGGGCTCTATTGAAATCGATGGTGGTAGATTCCATGACATACTATGTGTTCCATCCTTTTCATTGAACCTTGTCTCCATTTATCAAATTACTCACAGCAGGACAGAGAAGACAATTGAGTTCACTGTAGATTCTGTACACATCTAAGATAGTACAACTAGCCAAATTGTTGCTATAGGGATAGTTGATCATGCCACCCACCTGTACTTCTTCTCCCATTTTGGTCCACCATCTCCAGTGTTAGAGAATATCTCTCCTACTTTACGAGTGCCTAGTGAGAAGAAGTCAGGTCACCTAAAATTCTGTGTTGCTCCTGAGACCAGTGTTGTTGCTTCTCCACCTCCTCCTCTTGTTGCACCTACATTTTTTCAACATGATTCTTCTTCAGTAGTCCCTGTTATGGTCACTCCCTACATCGAGCCTTCCCCTCTAGTTGTTGAAGGCATATTCAAGGACATTCATTTCCTCCCAACTGATAGATTCATCCCATCTATTGGCCCACCTTCATTGGGGATTCCATTCCAAGAGTCTCATTCATTCTCCTTTGCGCACCAGCTTGGCCTTCCAGTTTCACCTCTCATTCAAGGGTTTCCTTGTTTCTCCATACCTTTGTTTCTTCCACATTGGATTTCCATTTGTTTGATCATTCCTATAGGGGTTCCATCATTCTAGGGGGGCTTTGGTGTCTCATCCCTCTCTCATGGGGGTTTTAATTGTACTTATAGTTTTGAGAGAGTCTCTTGAGCCATTATTTTCTTCATTTTCTTCTATCTCTTCTTGGAGTAGGGTTTTTCCCATGTGGTTTTGTCTATTTCTCCACTTTACATAGATTTGGTTATGCTTGGGTACCTGATCAGGCCTTGTTGCGGGGACCCTTTTTATGATTTCATAGCTATGCTAGTTTAGATTACCTCCTGAGCTTCGCTTAAGGGGGGGTGTTAGAGTAATTATCTATTTACAATTATTAATTAAATCACTTTGATTTAATTAATTAAGTTGTTTATTAATCTAGTTTACTTAAGCTATCTCTTAGGTGTATTATAATTAATATTTATATTAATTATTAATGTGCAACCTAGCTTTTCTAGTTTTAGGGTTTTGTTCACCTTTATAGGTTAAACTTTGTAGTTTCTTTTTCATTAATTCATATTACAATTTAGCTCTCACTTCTTGAGCGACTTCTGAGTTCTTCTCCTCCCCTCTTCCTTCTTCTTTCTTATTACAAGTTTCTTGCATGTAGGTGTTCTTCGAGTTCTGTAGATTTGTCTCTCAAATCCTACAAAAATAACCTGAATCCACCATTGTTTTGACCCTTCCATTCATATAGCTCACATGCATGTGATTGTACTTAAAAACCAGGCTAATTACATAGAGATCATTAGCCTAGGGCTTTGTCTTAAAAATCAAAGAACCATTATTGAGCTTTTGAGCTTTTGGAATCTTAAAAATAATCATCCTAACTTGTATTTCCCAAGTGGCTGAGAAGATCCATTGGATAAATCCCAAGTTAGGATCACACCTCTGGAGTAGACCCAGTAAAATCAGGATTCTCAAACAATGAGAAAACAAAATCTCTAACTCCTATGAAACTTCACCAAAATGAATGAAACCAACAGGAAAGTTAAAGGAACTCAAAACATTTCAAAGTTCTACAACTAGTTTCACAAGATGAATCTGTACCAGACCACACACACACACACCAAATAACTCAAAAAACTCTTCTATTTCCTTCTTTGAACATCAACATCCATACATAGTGGCTTCGAACCTTCCTAGAAGGCATAAGGACATCAAATACCATCATATTGGTATTATAGATGATCCAAGAAGTTGGTGTAGCCATTTGCATTTGAGTTCTCATTCCTCGAGAAACATTTTGCAAAAGTTGCTCATGCAACATTTTGAAAAAAGACAAATTTTTAGCAACATTTGTCGAAGTTTCTATTTTGCAAAAAGTGCAAATAATACCAACCTACAAGGGTTTGGGAGAGGTGTAAAACACTTCAAGAACCTATCATAAGGTTTCAAAACATAAACTTCTACCTAAAGACTAGAATAACCAAAAAGAGACCAACTTGGTCTAACATGGTTTCAGGAACCCATATGGTTTATAATCTACCTTAGGGTCCTTCACCTTAAAAAATAGACCCACACATGCACACACTAGGGTGATCCAAATGATTCACTCCTTATTACAATCAACTAACACTAAAATAGAAACTGCAGGAGGTGCCCTGCACCATGCTCCCCATGGAAAAAGTAACTCAAGTCTCTTGATTTGGGAGGTCTTCAAGTGTATGGAATGTCTTCAAAATGTCTTCAGGGGTCAACCAGGTAGCATCTCCAATGGATTGATTTTTCCCATTTGACTAAGTACTCATAGTAAGTGGCCCTCCTAGTCTTCTTGTTCACTCTCTTATCTAGAATTATTTCAATCTTAGGAGGACTTTCTTGTGGTATGTCCTTGAGTGGTTGGAGTGTAGGAGGCTCTGACGTACCTACAAGGTGATCAATACTAACAACACCTTTATAAGCATAGATATCTGCAACATTAAAAATAGGAGATAAACCAATGTGGGAAGGTAGATCAATCTTATCGGCATTATTCCCACATTTATTCAGAATCTTGATAGGTCCAAGCTTTTTCATCATAAGCTCTTTGTGCAGTTCTCCTTGGGTAGTCTCTCTTTCTTGAGGTGAATCATCACTAAATGTCCCACTTTGAACTATAAGTCTCTTCTCCTTTTGTCAGCCTATTCTTTGTATTTCTCAGTGGTATGCGGTAGTTTGGTCTACACTTGTTCATGAATGTTCTTCATTACTTCACCAAACTCTTCTGCTCAGGCACTTCTTTTTTCCATGTCTTTGATGTCTTTGAGTTCCAATACCCCTCTAGGGTGAGTACCATATACAATCTAAAATGGAGTTAAACTAGTACTCCTATTAACTAAATCATTTAATGAGAACTTTGCTTGTGCTATGATAGCATCCCAAGTGGCTCCATGTTCTTGGGTAAGGCATCTCAAAAGGTTTCAAAGGGAACTATTTATGACCTCTGTTTGGCCATTAGACTATGGGTGATATGCAGATGACAGAGAAACATTTGTCCCTAATTTTCTCCATAGTTCTCTCCAAAAATGTCCTAAAAACTTAGGATCCCTATCTGATATGATTTACATTGGTAGTCCATGAAGACTTCCAATCTCTCTAAAGAATAACCTTGCTATGTGAGATACATCATGAGTTTTTCTACAAGGAATGAAGTGTCCCATTTTAGAAAATTTGTCTACTACAACATAAATACTGTCAAATCTAGATTTGGCCTTTGGAAGACCTAGGACAAAGTACATACTTACAGAATCCCAAGGTTTTGAAGGAATGGGAAAAGGAGTGTACAACCCTGTATTGGAGGTGTGCCCTTTGTCTTGTTGACAAACTGAACAACTTTCCACAAAAATCCTAGCACATGTCTGCAACTTGGGCTAGTGGTAGAACCTTCTAACAAGTTCCAATGTTTTATCCACCCCAAAGTGACCAGCTAGGCTTCCACAATGCTTTTATTTGATAATTTTATCCCTCATGGATCCTTTTGGGACACACAATAAACTACCTTTGAAAAGAAGACCATCCTGGACAATAAACTCTGAGAAATCAGTGTGGTATTTGTCTATCATCTTAGTGCAAATTTGGTAAGCCTCTTTGAAATCCTCTTCCATAGCATACATATCCTTTATGGAATGAACTCCAACACTCTCCAATTGAATGGTTTGGATGGTTAGCTATCTCCTACTAAGAGCATCAACTACTTTGTTTACGATTCCTTTCTTATGCTTGATAGAAAATGTATATGAATGCAAGAATTCCATCCATTTGACATGTTTGAGTTTAAGTTTCTCCTGTCTTTTTAGAAAGCTAAGTGAATGATTATCAATAAAGACTAAAAATTACTTAGGTAACAAATAATGCCTCCATTTCCTAAGTTATTGAACCATTACATACATTTCCAGATCATAAATTGAGTATTTTTGCTTAGCTTCATTGAGTTTCTAACAGAAAAATACAGCTGGCCTCCCTTCTTGGCTCAAGACTCCCCAATGGTTTTATTGCTTTCATCACATTCTACTGTAAAAACCTTGAAAAAATATGGTATGACTAATATAGGTTGTTCTGCAATCTTTCTCTTCAACAACTCAAAGAACTCATTAGCTTCATTAGTCCATGTAAATATGTATTTTCTTCCACCTTTAATGGTGTTGATACTTGGGGCACAATGCCACTCAAATTTCTGATGAATTTCCTATAAAAGATACATAAAGCATGTAAACATTTTACCTCTGAAGGAGTAGTAGGAGGTGGCCAATTGAGGATGACTTTAACTTTGGAAAGATCCATCTTTAGACTATTCTTGGATATCACAAAGCCTAAGAACATAAGTTCTTCTTGAAGGAATACACACTTCTCTATGATTATCTTCAACTATTCCTCATGCAATTTTCTTATCACCATGTCCAAATGTTTGAGGTGATCTTCTCTGCTCCTGCTAAAGATCAGAATGTCATCAAGATATACAAAAACAAATTTATTTAGAAAATACTTCAACACTTCATTCACTAGTCTCATAAAATAGCTTGGAGCATTTTAGAGACCAAAATACATCACAATCCATTCATAGAGGCCTTCTATGGTCTTGAATGCTATCTTCCATTCCTCTCCAACTCTAATTCTTATATGATGGTAACCACTCTTGAGATCTATCTTGGAGAAATAGCTTGCACCCCCTAAATAGTCCATCAAATCCTCTATTCTATGCATAGGAAAACTATATCTAATGGTTATCCTATTGATTTCCCTAGAATATGTACATAGTCTCCATGTGCCTTCTTTCTTGGGTGCTAGGACTGTAGGGACAACACAAGGGCTCACACTTTTCCTAATCAGACCTTTTGACAACAATTCTTCAATCTACCCTATTATCTCTTGATTTTGTTCAGGGGTCATCTTGTAGGATGCTTTGTTTGGAAGAGTAGCTCCTAGTATGAAGTCTATACAGTGACTCACTTCTCTTTCAGGTGGAAAATATTCTAGTATACTTTCATCTATGATACCCTTATACTGGTCTAACAGTGCTTTGACCTCATTGGGGCCTACATCCCTAGTAGGGGCCTTAACCTTTGGCTCTTTCACTGGTATCTTTTTGGGCCTTACTACTAATTCATAACAAGGTGTATCTCTTTCTTTTAATACCTTCGTGAATTCTTTCTCTCGTACATGCAAGACACTACTAGTAACATGTTTTTCTTTCTCATAGTTAGGGAGTTGATTCATCACATACTCAACACCATCCTTAACTATAGTATATACAATAGACTTTCCATCATGCTTGGCATCTAAATCAAATTTCCAAGGGCTACCTAATAACAAATGACATGCATCCATCTCTATGATATCACATAGAACACTACCTGTATACTCCCCTATCTTGAAATCTACCCAAACTTGTTTATTGACGATGGTTTGTTTCTATTTTGTCAACAAATACTTTATAAGGTAAAGGATAAGGAATTACATGCAACTTTAACTTAGTAACTAACTCCCTAGATGCAATATTATTAGTGGATCCAGAGTCGACTATAAATTTGCATACCTTGTTATTCACCTTGCATCTTGTTCTGATTAATGACTTCCTCTGAGGTGTTTCTACAGTAGTAGGTACTCTTAGGAGTGTCCTTTGCATCATGAGACATTCTCCTTGTTTTGGATTTATAGGCCTTGAATTTTTAGAGTGGTAAGAGGACACACTTTGACTATCATCATCTTGGTGAGTTGTACTCTTCTATCCCCTCCTTGTCTATTGGTGTCATTATTCTTAGGGCATCTAAAGGACTAGTGTCTAATTTGATTACAAGTAAAACATTTTCTAGTGAAGACACTAGTGTCTCTTACACCAAATCTCCCCCTGTTGTTTGATCTTCTACCTTTGAAGTTGCCTTTGTTATTGTGCTCTCCTTTTGAATCTTGGTTGTTAAATTCTCCTTAGCTTGTTTAGAATGGACCTCTGCCATCGAACCTACCTATGCCTCTAAAATTACTCCCTCTACCTATGTTATTTTGTTCTCCTCTCCTTTTCTACTTTTCTTCAATTTTCCATATCAATTTGAAGCACTTATGTACTGATTAAGGGTTGAATAAACTCATTTCATTTTGAATGCTATACTTCAGTCCATTTAGATACATTACAAGCTTGTGTTTCTCACTCTCAGGGACTTTGGCCTTCAAGGTCATTTTGTGAAATTCTTCATTGTACCCACTCACAACAAGGTCTTTTTGCCTTAGATTTTACAACTTTTTATGGAGAGTGAACTCATAATCCTCTGGCACAAACTACTTTTTGATTTCTATCAACATCCTTTTCCATGTTGAGATAGTTTTCTCTTCTTCACCAATCCTCTCATTTTGTAGAAAATTCCAACAAACTAAGGCAGGACCTTTCATCTTAGATTTTTCCACCTTGACCCTCTGATTTTTAGGGACATTTTCACACTCAAAGTAGTTCTCCAAAGATTCTATCCAATCCATATATTCTACAGGGTTCATTTTCCCACAAACTATGGGAATGTCTAATTTTTGATCTCTCCTCCCAATTCTCTCAAGAGCTTCAAAAAATTGATCTTCCCTAATAGTTTTATCCAACTCCACATTAGTGATTCTTGTGGTAATTTCCTCTCCTGAAGTGTCTTCTATCCTATCACCCATCTTTCACTTCTTGCAAGGCTCTAATACCACCTGATGCAGACTGTACTGCAAGAAGACCTAGATGGGGTCCCACTCCTTATAGTTACCTCAAACTTCTTATTCAAATACTCCTAATCCACACTTGTCTTCCTAAGGTGTATGAAAACTTGTCTAAGAGACCAAGTCACCCTTTTTACCACAACTTGACTTTCCAAGCAAAGACACCAATCTCTGCAATATATCCTTTAAGGGCAATTTCCCTAAACAAGACCTAAGAGTAGAAATCTTCACCAAAGGATTTGATCAACCAATATAAGGGATGGTAGAATTTTTTTATGCCCCAAGGGTAGAGAATCCACCAATGGATTCAGTTCTACAAACATAAGAGTGGTCAAACACTAATTGGTCTAGAATTCCTTATAGCCCTATCCAGCGGGTTTTTTGAGCATAACCTTATAAAATAGAAGGATCTAACTGATCTATTTTGGATTCTAGGTACCATTTATGGAGTTTCTAAAACTCCCAAAGCCTTAGCACTTCACTCTACTCCTGCACCGCTAAACTCTTGCAAAGCACATAGACCTAATTAGCTAGGTTAGGCTTGGATTACTAAGCAATTGATCGAAGGTGGATTCACAAAATGAACACAAGGACTTGAATAGCTTAATCTACCAAAAATTAACTTGAATCCACCATTGGTTCTACCCTTCCAATCATATAGCTCACATGCATGTGACTTCACTTAAAAAACCAAGCTAATTATATAGAGATAATTAGCCTAGGGCTTTGTCTTAAAAACAAAAGAACCATTATTGAGCTTCTGAGCTTTTGGTATCTTAAAAAGCATGATCCTAACTTATATTTCCCAAGTGGCCAAGTAGATCCACTAGATAAATCCCAAGTTAGGATCACATCTTTGGAGAATACCCAATAAACTAGGGATTCTCAAACAGTGAGCAAACAAAATCTATAACTCCTATGAAACATCACCAAAATGAATGAAACCAACTAGAATATTAAAGGAACTCAAAACATTTCAATGTTATACAACTACTTTTACAAGATGAATCTGTACCAGATCATACACACACCAAATAACTTAGAAACTTCTATTTCCTTCTCTAAACATCAACATCCGTACATAGTGGCTTCTAACCTTCCTACAAGGCATAAGGAAATAAAACACGATCATCTTGGGATTACAGATGCTCCAAGAAGTTTGTGTGGCCATTTCATTTTGAGTTGTTATTCCTTGAGCTACATTTTGCAAAATTTGCTCATGCAACATTTTGCAAGAAGACAAATTTTTAGCAACACTTGTCAAAGTTGTTGTTTTGGGCAAAGTGCCAACACTACCTAATGACATGTAACTAATTGAATGTTTGATAATGTTAAGTTGAAGATAATGCAAGGCATTAAATTAGTTAATGGCTTGTATTTTCATTGATGTCAACTTGATATCATCTATACGGTCATGTACATAATGCCAAAGATTTCAGAGAATCAATGGAATGGAGATTATGCTTTCAACAATGCATAAAAGTCAAGTATTCACTAAGTGACAGAAAACACCAATGGAGTGCACACAATTGGTAAAGGCAAAGAACAAAAGTCATAGTGATACCCGACGAGTAGAAGACAGTATTTCCCAACAAAGAAAAGTCATAGTGATACCCAACGAGCTAAAAATAGAGCTTCCCAATGATAAAAATTGAATGATGCCCAACGGAGGGAGATCCTAAAGCTAACTGGAGTCACATCAAAAAAACTGGCATTTATCACCAATGACTAACTACAGAGTTGACCAACAGAATAGAGAGTTCAGAAAATGACAAAATATCTAGCTAGTAGAGCTTAAGGATAGACTTATGGTTGTTTTATTTGTTTTATTGGACCAGAGTTAAGTAATTGATTTAAAGAAGATTTGTATAGTTGGCAAGAAGATAACTACGAGATAAATCAGGAGTTAAAGCTTTAAATCAAATTGGTTGGATTGTTTTTCATGCCAAGAATTAAGAATCAAGAATCAAGAAATAGTGAATATCATGTCTATATAAGAGACAAGCATAATTCATTTCCAAAATCACATACACGGGAAGGGGAGTGAATAGAAAGAGGATGCTGAAGAGAAACTGATGAAGAAGAACTTCATACAGTCCTGATCAATCAAGCTGATAAAGAGCTAAAGAATTTTGTAGACACCGACGAACAGTGAAGCACAACATCACAGAGTAGAAAGTGTGGAGCACAAAGAATTGAATTGATAAATTGATCAGAGAGGTAATGTACTTAGATAGATCTGAAAATCTGCAATTCAAGTTGCATTAGAAAAAGGTCATAGTGTTTCAGTTTAACCATTGAAGCATCAAGTCTCTTAACAAAGTAGGACTTAACAGTCTTCTATATATTGAGGTAGATCCCAAGGAGTGCCAAAATGGTTGATTCATTAAAGTAACATTGAAATTTCCTAAATCCTATTAACAATCTAAGAAGAAGGTTGATTCAAGGACGGTAGCAAGATTTTCCTAAAGCCTATTGACAATCTAAGAAGGAGGCTGATTCAAGGATGGTAGAAAATAGATGCCCGATACTAAGTGACAACCTCTATGTATAAAATCCTCTAACAAGGTCACACCTACTCGTGTGTTTGTAACCTTTAACAGGGTTGGCTCCTAACAGGGCTCACTTTAGAAGAGTGAAAATTTGGGGTACCAGTCCCAGTGGTTTTTCCCTTAACAAGGTTTCCACGTTAAAATCCATGTGTTATGTGTGTATGGTTATTACTTTACTATTTTACATTTCACAAATGCATTTTTTGATTGATTGGTATACTTTGCATATTTACTGAGTGTCGGTAAATAGTTTTACTACTTATCGGTAATCAAGGAGAATAAGGACAGACAAGGAAAACCGATAGATAGTTAATCCATTATTAGTATTTCATGGCATGCATCTTGTAGGGACTTAATAATCTGAGATGTATTTGATTGGTGGTTATAAACTAAAGGATAAATTTTTGAGGTCATTGATTCACCCCCCCCCCCCTCTCAATTATTNCCCCCCCCCCCCCCTCTCAATTATTACTAACACTACAAACCTTCCAGGGTGTGGGAGAGGTCTAAAACATGACAATAACCTATCCTAAGGTTTCAAAACATAAAATTCTACCTAAATACTAGAATAACCAAAAAGAGACCAACTTGGTCTAACATGGTTTAAGGGACCCATAAGGTTTATAATCTACCTTAGGGCCCTTCACCTTACAAAATAGACCCACACATGCACACAGTAGGGTGATCCAAAGGATTCACTCCTTATTACAATCAAACTAACACTGAAATAGAAAATGCAGGAGGTTCCCTGCACCATTTAGACCCATTTAAAGTTGTTTTCAACTTCTTAGGAAAATTTGTCATTACAACTTTTCAATATTACAAAGTTGTCATGAGCAACTTTTGCAACTTTTGCAATTTTGCCTTTCCATTGCTTCCAACTTGCATAATTGGATTTTAAATCAAACTTTTTGGTCCAAGACCATGTCTAGACCTCATACCACCTCTTTCATTCCATTTTTGAGTCTTTCCCATAGTTTGACCAACTTTGAATCTCCTAATCACCTAGTGCAAAATAGACTACCTAGGACCTTTTTAGACTAAACCAAAGAAAAAAGAAAAACCCTAAAAATACCTATTTACACATCACTCCAGACATATTGGGATTTTATCTTAGATCTTATTCAATGGTCATGTTGGTTTCTTTTTATGTTGCAATAAAAACAACAATAAACTCTTCTTCTTATGACTATTTTATAGAGGAGCCACCTCCAAATATTTGTTCATGCAAGAAAAGGACCAACTAACAAGCACTCTCATGATACTTCTACTCTTTAGGTCCTACTACACCAAGGGGGGATACCCTGTAATACTTTCTGATATGTCTTATATGGTAATATCAACCATGAAATGGAGCATGAGATAGGAATTCACAAGAAACTTGTACAAATGTAGAATTAATGGATTTAACATTTGTTTATAAGAAAACACAACCAATATGCAACTAGATATGCAATAATACAAAAGTTGTCAGCTTTAGATCAGTGCTTTATCCATTGGGCTATACTCTGACTCAGATACAATATACTTAAATCAATATTCATCAAAGATTTTAGATCATAACACAATTATCCCAAACCACTTCTACTAATAGAATCATAGGATGTGTCAAATGAATCTATGCATTAATCAGAGGATAATTTTATCTAATCCTAGATCAGAACTCTCAAACAAGTACATAAACATAGATAAAACTATGATAATGAATAATAAAATTCATAACTCACAAGACACATAACACAAGAGAGATTGGAATATAGATCTTTGTATTAAATTCAGAAAATCATGTCCTAGGATATAAAAAGTAGTTTGAGATAACCTCCTCAATAACCTGCAAAATATCTCTTAGTTTTATTTATGATTTCTTGTTCCAATTCCTCTTCTGTGGTAGGATTTGATGGCAGGGGAGAAGGAGGGTAAGTTATGATTGGGATTGATGATGATGACTGGTGAGGATCTTGTGTAATAATTGTTTGAGGAACAAACTAAACTATTTTCTTACCTTCAAATAAGGCAATCTTCTTGTCCTTTTCAATGGACTTGATCTTCTCATCATTATAAGCCTTCATCTACCTCAATTTTTTCCCTGAGGCTCTTGAATGCATCTTCTTGTTTCTCAGCTACCTTTAAGCTCAATTTTTTTTTTTCAAGACTGAGGCTAGCTGCTTCTACCCCTAAGGTGTCTAATACTCTTCTCACTATGAGGCTACCTATATGTTCAACCTAATCACCTTCACCAGATACCTTATGGTTCTTCCTTTTTATATGCCACATAAAAAGGGTTGCATGATCTTCACTCAATTTTACTCCCTTAGATTCTTGTCTTGCCTCTGTCTCATTAGTATGGAAATTTTTGGTCTCCTTTCTCACATAATAAAAAAATAGCATCTACAAGATCCCACTCTGGAAGTATAAATACTCCTTCCTTCTTAACCAATTCCCTTCGTTCTTTAGGAGTTATCTTTTGAATCTAGATATCATTTCTTATTTTATTTCATTTTCAATCTCTTCTTCACTCCTTGTAGGTTGTTCCTTATTCTTTTGTTTGCATTTCTCTTTGAATTCATTTAGGTGGATTCTCCATAAGAATTGTAAAATTTCCCTAGCTTTGCCAAAATTGTCATTAGAAAGAAACTTGTCACTGGCTTGTTGTGTCAAGGGTACAATTCCTTACCAACATATTTTTCAATAGTTAGATCCAATGAAGCATGCTTTAGAAGTTTAGGCATCCCTTCTTGTAATTCTTAGGTTGTGACAAATATTTCTCTAGCATCTCCCATTTGTAACAATTGTTCTGCTATAGCTTTCTCATCAATACATAGTGGATATTGGGAAGGAGAGTATAAATTTTCATGTTATTGTTCTTGTTCTCCTCCTATCCTTTGCCTCTTTGGGGATTGAAATGATTTAGTGTTTGGGTCAAATGGCCTATTCCCATTTGGATCTAGGGTTTTCTCATCTTTTGGCAAGATTGTACTATACCCTCTCCTTTGGTATAGCATATATTTCCCTGGGGGGACATTTCTAATAGGAACTATCTTGCTCATCATCACTTTGGCTCTTTTTGGTTATGTTTGTAAGATGTTAGCCCTTTTTTGATTTAAGGCCTGCATGATGTCTTCAAACATCTCCATTAAAGATTCTAACTTTTTAGCCCAAGGCTAAAAATATTTTAATAGGTCATACAACTTATCAAAGTATTGCACAAATGTCTAGGCTCTTATTATATGCTAGCCATTTTTCCTTTTTTATCTCCTTCTCTATTAGATCAAATTCATTTTTAATGACATCTTTAGGAATGTTGAATTGATTTTTCAATACTAGGCATCTTGTTTTATCCCTGAACATATCTTTAGTGAAAGCTTCCAGATCATCACATCTTGATACTATAGTATTTAAGTGATAAGGGGCCATACATGTTTCTAGGTGTCTCCACCCTCCCTTGTTAACAAAGATTTGATGGGCAACTATGATTGTGGGAAAGATGGTTCCTTTCCCTCTTCCTGTTAATGATTCCTCCTACAGACCTCCAATTTGCCTTATTATTTCTACCAATCCTAGCTTAATAGGCACTCTGTAAGGTAATATATTAGGGATTCCCCTGAAGCCATAAATTCTAAACATTGTTGATACTGGGTAAAGAATAACATCTCCCCAGTTATGCACTATTTTTAGTTCTTGATTATATTCCTTTGGCCTCAATAGTTATAAAAGTGTCAAAGGCATTCGAGGATCATCAGTCAGCAATAATGCCTTAATTCTAGTAGTAAAACATCAATCAAAAGTAATATAACTTTCTTCTTTGTTATCCCATGACATGTCTACATTCCATAACTATACTGGCATATCCTCATCATCTTTGACCTTTGCCAATTCCATCTCCTTTTCAAAGTAATCTTCCCCTTTGAATAAAAACATGTGCATCAGTAGGGAGTACCATACAAAAGGCTTAGTCACTTTTTTAGCCTGGATGCCAATTAAACCTTCATGTATTAAGTCTGCAACATATCGAGCAAAATCAAAAATTATTGCCAAATGAGGATGCAAAATCTATACCATTATGAACATATAGTAGATGGGCATTTCTTTTTATTCATCATCACCATGGATTTGACACAAAGCCCTATATACTCCTCTGGCCTTTGGGGTAAGGTAATCCAATTTGAAACATTCCTTGGTATTTGGCCCTACCATGATCAAATCCCCAATTTTGTTAAAATATTCCTTTTAGGGTTCACTTCTCAAATAATTCCTTTGGGCTTGATACACTTCAGTAAACTCTTTGAAATAATTTTTTTCCATAGGAGTATCCTCATCACTCAACTTAAAGACTTCCTTGATTTACTCTACAGTTATACTGACCATAATGTGTCCATCCTTATCTCTGACCTCCTTGGATATTTTGTCATATTTGTCAGCTATTTTCATAACCATGTCTATATCCATGAAAATTCAAGGCACCACTAATTTTCCCACATCAAATTGCCACACATTACTATTCAAAGCAAAGGCATTTCTCTGGCCAAAAAATTCTTTGAAAAAAGCCAACCCAATCATTCCTATATTTGCATCCCTAGCCCACTATCCCAAATCATGAAAACCTTCACCAATTTTTAAACATGGATTCTTAGGGACCGTTTCTTTAATTTTTGTTGAATCATTGGTTGACCTAGTCAATTCCTGCAATAGGTTATCACATACAATTCTTTCTTTGTAATCTATTTTACCCTTAAATTCTCTCCTAGGAGGCATCTTGAATTTAGGATCTTTATAAATTTAATGATTCAATAATTTTGATAAAAAAATCGAGTGACTGCAAGCCCTAATATTTCTTCAGACTTTAGAATTTAGAAAGACTTGCATTAGAAATTTACCCATTCTGAAAATAACTTGGGAGTTAGAACGCGATAACTACAACTTTGTTTTGCTCCAAAAAATTGACAATTATGCCAAGTAAGAATTGAATGATTGTTCACATAGAAATCCCATCACTTTTGAACATTAAATTCTTACTGTGGAAAACACACATTCTCCATTACTTCGTCTGAGTTCAAAATCTCGTAGCTAATGGTGCAGAACTACTAAATTAACTCCTTTGAAACACGACCATCGATCCTGACAACTTTTCTTTGGATCAGACAATGCACAACAAGTATTTTACAATGTTCATCTCTTCACACATGTGTCACAACAACGTATTCCCTCTAAGATTATACTTTAGGCATTTTCAATCTAAGGCTTTACGCCCACTATTAGATCTTTTTGAAGATGCTCACACTTTATTTTACTTTATGCTAACAGATGTTCCCAACACTTAGGACACACATCATCATGACCCATTTCCTTAATTTTTATAAATCTATCACTTTATTCTATAGGCTTTACGCCATCCATCCAATCTTTTATGATCCTCACTGCCTTTAACCAACTTTATATTGACCCATGACTTTGATCTGTAGGGACACGTGGTAGCACCTTGCAATGCCTTAATGGCTAAAATCACATCACCTTTTATTGGACACTTTGCACCAGTCATCAAATCCCTCTTAATTTGTTGTATCTTTACTCAACCATCTTTCCACTAACCACAATCTTCAACTTGCTTAGTTGTACACGCATCATCACAACGCATTCCCTTAAAGCTTATCCTCTCATCATTTTTTCATTGAGTATTAATGCCAACCATTATATCTTTCCATTGATTTCGTATATTTATTTAATCTTGAATTACCCTACTGGGCCTACTAGATGTCAGGTTTCACCACGACGCTTTCCCTTAAATGCTATTTTATCCGTATCTTTACCATAAGACTTTGCTCGGGCTGTCAGATCAAATCTGATATACTCTATTTAATCTAATCTCTCTGATCATTCTTGGGCCCACTCACGACATGCGTCACAATGACACATTCCCTTGAAGTTAATCCATCCACATCTTTGATATTAAGGCAAATGTCATGCCCAAAAGTTGGGCAAAAAACACACGAACAAAAATTTTAATTAACGCATTAAAAAGAGATACTAAACATCATGAGGGTAACACATGCACGCAAAATGGTGCAAAGAGATAAACGAGACCAAAAAAAGATCTCAAGAAGAGGACTAGCTTACACAGCTATCCTAAGGGATGACTAAATTACCCAGCAGGAACTTCACGCATAACGAGGAAGTTGGCCAAAAGTCAACTAGAGTTGACCCCA
>MU226247.1:2494972-2513017 GCA_018584345.1 Thuja plicata
AATCTAATAACAACCATGCAAACCACGTTTACGAAATAAACACATAACAACGAGATCCATGTCTCTTTATATAGACAGGACCTTGGTAAATACATGCATTATACATAGGTTCCAGAACTGGGTCCCCAATTTAGTTCCATGGTCAACTCTTCCTGCACACTCAATGCACACATCAGTAGATCCAAAACACAGGATATGAAACAGAACATAACGTCAATAATATAGGTGAGAATATAAACCACATTGCATTTAGAACTGAAATATCCTAGCATTGGTTCCCTAAACCATTTCATCATTTTACACTCATGCATTTAGATCCATATAAGCATCAACATAAGTTGAAACCGAATCAGAACATAATATCTCAAAAGTACCCTGATTACAAAATCAGGTGCTGAATATTTTTAACACAGGATTTCACCGATCCTCATAGTACGAAAAGTCTCGCTGAAAGTCAAAGCATGTCTAAGTACATAATCACTGAAAGTGTAGAAACCACTGAATGTAAAACAAAATAAGCAGTGAAACAAGAACTGACTGAGGTGGGTCTCACAGCAAATGCGTGGGCCATTAGATTAAAAACAATCTGCGGTTATCCTTTGATTTGTATCTCAACTGTAGTTGGTCCTACCAAATACACATGGAATCACAACGCATTTACTTGATTCTTAGATCTTAGTTATCCTCTCATCACGGGAATGCACGAACTGTTGGATTAAAAAAAACTTGCCTGAGACTTGACATAATACATTAACAGAATTTACGAGCCCTCAGACGTAGGAAATATTAAAGTGTTTAGGTATTTCTGAACTATTGAAAATGACCCCATTTAAAAGATGACATAGTTGACACATGACTTAAGTGGTCAAAAAGGTAATAAAAATTAGAATCCACTTTGAAACTTAGGGTTTAAAGACCAAACTTACACCTTGAAACATGAAAACAAGGGTTTTAAGTAGTCACATAAGACCTTTTTGCAAAAACATACCAAAGACTGATTGTTTTGAAATTTTTTTTACCAGACCTAATAGTGGCTCTTTCTGAGGATGAATACCTCTTACAGGTATTGCAAGAATTTAGAATCTTGGGGGGAGTAGACCAACCTACTAGAAAACTAAACTGCTCACACAACAAGAAAGCAAACTAAACTAAGACAGAAATAGCACACTTGCAGAAACATAGTATATGCACAATCCTAATGTTCATGGATAAATAGACTTCAAGAGAAGTATAACTTCAAGAAATGTCCATGAACTAATAGTTCTAAAATGATTCCAATAAGATCTTTTAATAAATAAGAATTTTTCCCATGCCTCTCATGGACAATATAAGGTCCCAGCATGATTGGTTCAAATTTTCCATGTTTTCCTTTATCCTCTAATTTGGCATTCCACATCAGGACATAATCTCCCACATCAAATTGTCTTGAGACTACCCTTTTTCATACAAGTTCTTTACCTAAAATTGAAGTTTATCATTCTTCACTAAATCTTCCCTCCTAGCTTCATCCAATTCCACCAGGTCATCAATTATCAATTGCATGTCACTGTCAATATCATCATCATATATTTGAACAAACATGTACATCTGCATCAGATTATTTTGGGGAAGTCTTTCTTGGATCCCATAAACTAAATCAAAAGGTGCACACCCTATATCTTTTTTGCATGTCACCCTATCTTCCTAGATAGCCATTGTTAGCTTTGAGTCCCATGCCTTCTTGTTTGTATCCTGAACTCTCTTAATAATATTAAGGAGGCTTTTTTTAGTGGACTCAGCTTGGCCATTCCCCTGTAGGTGGTAAGGTGCAGAGTAAGATGTCTGAATGCCATATTCAACACAAAAATTGATGTACATCTCCTCAGATTTAAAACACATGGCATTATCTGATATTATCTTCTCTGGGCATCCAAATCTGGTGATTATGTTCTTCAACAAAAAATCAATTACTAATTTACTAGTTTCTCTTTTAGTGGGGATTTCTTCAACCCACTTAGTAAAGTAGTCAGTAGCTACAATGAACCATGCATGTCCTCCACTAGACTTAGTAGCTATCTCTCCTATAAAATCAATACCCCATTCTTGAAAAGGGGCTTTAACTTCCACTGGTGTAAGGGGTACATTACCTAAGAATTTTAGCTTACCAGAGAAATGTTGGAAAGCATCACATTTTTAACCAGTTGATGAGCATCTTTAAAGATACTTGGCCACCAGAATCATGCACTTAAAACCTTATGTGTAGTAGTCTTGGCCATGTAGTGGTCACCACACACTCTATTATGCATTTATTGCAGGATCCTATCTTCTTGTTCTCTATCAACACATTTTAGTAGAATTCCTTCAAGGTTCCTCCAGCACAGCTCATCTCTGATCAGGGAAAAACAGATTTCTTGTAAATTTAATTTCCTTTTCTTATTCTCATCCATGCCTTGTGGACAGTCCATTCTTTGCAAATAATAAATAATGTTGTTGTACCAATCACAATGGTCATGGTTACAAATGAAAGGTCTATGTTCCTCCTTTAGGGTATTGATATGGTTTGCATCCAATTTTGCACTAGCCATCAATTTGGCTAAACCCATCCCTCTAACTAACTTACTGATTTGGATTTCTAAATTAAACTCCTGAATCCTATTGATCCATATACATCTTTTTCCTGACACCTCTCTTTGAGTAAAGATGTCCTTAACTACTGCTGAGGGGACATAGGCTACTACAATAGTACCCATCAAATAACATCTAAAATATTTCACAACCTTCACCAATGCATAGGCCTGTTTCTCAGTTATATCATGTTTGAGATCTAGAGCCTGTAATGATTTGTTAAAAAAGGCAATAGGTTGTTCAAACCCCTCTTCTTTTTTTTGCAACAATACAACAACAATAGTATGGCAAGATGCAAATGAAAAAATGTTCATAGGCTTTGAATAATTATGAGTTCTTAAGATAGGGGCACCTTTGATAGCTTTCTTAATCTCTTGAAAATATTGGGTAGCCTCCCCATCCCATTCCATTTTTGCATCCATCTTTAACATTTTAGAAATTGTCCTCCTTTTATCATTAAAGTTTGTGACAAATCTTCTGAGAAAATTTACTTGACTGAAGAAATATTGAATTCACTTAACATTTCTTGGGATGGGTACTTTATCAATAGAAGCTACCCTATCTAGTTACATTGTAATCCCTTTCTTTGAAACAATGCGCCCCAATAATTTACTTTCTGTCACTCCAAAAATGCATTTCTTGGGATTCAGAGAAATTCAAAATTTTAGCGCTCTTTCAAAATTCTTTTCTTGATGTTCACAATGTTGCTCTTCCTTCTTTGAGTAAGCTATGAGATCATCCTAATAGACCTCAAGAAATTTTTGCAATAAATCTGAGAATGCAACATCCATGGCCCTCTGGAAAGTAGCCCCAACATTCATTAAACCAAAAGGCATTCTAAAATATACATATGTTCCCCATGGTGTAGTAAAAGCGGTTTTAAACTGCTCTAACTCTTTCACTATAATCTAATTATACCCAGAGGAACCATCCATCATGGACATTAGTTCACATCCAGTGACTCTCTGCAACATATTCTCCATATTGGGGAGAGCATAGTTATCTTTTAAGGAAGATATGTTCAATTTTCTAAAATCCACACACGGCCTGATATCCTCATTCTTCTTCCTAACATGGACTAAATTGGAAACCCAGGAAGAATGCATAATGGGCTTAATTATCCTAGAATCTTTCATTCTCTTTAATTCCTACTCAATTTTGGGCCTTAGGGTGGGATTTATGGGCCTTTACTTTTTCTTGAAGTGCTTGGCATCTTCCTTTAATGGGATTTCATGTTGGAATAGTTCCTCATTATATACCTTCAGTTCATCATACATCCATGCAAATACCTTTTTGTACTTCCTTAAAAGATTAGTCAGATCCTCCTTAACTTTGGGTGATATTTTTTTACCAATAAATAAATTTTTAGGAACTTCCTCTGTTCCCACATTAACCTCCTCCAAATCTTCAGACTTATTTACACATGTAGTAGAGCATGGTTTATCCTTATTGTCAAAGGTACTTTCTATAACAACTACTCCCTTTGGGACTTTATTTTATTTCAAATGTAATATCTCTTTCCCTAAGATAGTATCTTTTCCATTAATGGTTTTCACATACTTACTGAAATCTATCTCTTTGTTATCAAGACTTGTCTCACAATACAAGAATCATAGAATATCTACATCATCATCAAATAATTGCTAGCTATCCACATTGTCTGGTATTGAAGGCCTAGTCTAAACTTCTATCTCATAAATTCTAGAAAAAGTAATATCTTCTAGCCTTAGACAGATTTTGGCCAACAAATCTACCATTCTATTATGGCTCCTATCCATCTAGTCAATACCAAATGCATCAAAACTTTCTAAATCATCCCAGACTGCATTTTGGTACTGTTTAAATCTATGATTATTGGATACATATTTGGATATAATCTGAGATACCACCAATTCAGAGTCTCCAATAACTCTAATGCATTTGATTCCATGTCTTGCAACTAATCTGAAACCTATAAACAAAGCCTGATATTCTGCCACATTATTCATACATGTAAACAAAAGAGTAAATGAAAATTTGAAGGTTCTTCCCGAGGGAGATATCAACAAAACCCTAGCACGAGCCCCCTCCCTAGAACTGACACCATCAAAATACATTACCCATAACTTAGTTTGTTTAGATAAATTATTTACATCTTCAGACAATATTGTATGTTGTGATTTTTTTGTAGCTTGATTTTCCTGCACATGAAATGACCCCATCTCAGTATCCAAGAAACAGTTCATATTGTTATCATCTTGCTCCTCAATCATATGAGGATTTCTAGTTTCCCTTGATACTTTGATGTTTTCACCATTAATGTTGAAAGTGGAAAATTAAAAATGAAATTGAATTCTTCCCCCCATAGATGCACTCCATTTTCTTGACAATAACATTCCATATTGAGGGGGAATGTCTACAACCAATACACTCATTGTTAGCGCTTTGTTTGGGAAAGTTGCCAATTTATAAGGCAAATCTTTAATAGTGCCTATGACACACACTTCTCTAGAATTCATAGCTTGGCACCTCCCATGTGGTGCATCTACTTTCAATCCCATAGATCTCATGACTTTTGTAGGCATGACCATTTTAGATGTCCCAGAGTCAATTATGCAGTTTTTCACCATTTTACCATTTATTAACAATGTCAAGAAAAAGGGATGAACAATTTTTGTTGTAGTATTAACAATATTGGTATCCAAGTAGATTTTAGGAATCTTTGACACAAGCTCATTAGATTCATTTTTTGATTTTTCCTTAGTGTCTGACACACTCTTGTTTTTATCTGGTCCCATAAACTTAGTAGAACTAACACCCTTCACCCATGTTAGAGCCTTTCCTTTATGCTCTCCTATCCTCATCATTTCTAGCAGAGGTACCTTAATAGTTATTTGAGACAATAGTTTCCCCATATCCACAGGGGTGTATTTCATATCATAAATGTTTGATCTTTGATTTGTGTAATCCACATCTTCTACTTGAGAAGTCAATTTTTCTTCATCACCCTTATGTGGTTTATCCTCCCTTTTGGAATGAGGTATGAAACTTTCTGGTGTTTTCATCTTTTCTTTATAGACATTTAGGCCAGTAGGTTTGTTTCCCTTTTTTATCAAAATTTTATTTGTACCTTCATCTTGTTTCTCCTTTTCTTGTGGCTTTTTGGTACTATTTGGGGTATCCTTGATAAAGATACCAGTAGGTTTTCCATCTGCACTGCCAACTACTCTATTTCTCAAAATGTAATTACCCCTTGCTTGTGTAACCATATTTGTTGTGATCTTAGCAAGTTCTTCATCAGATGGCCTTCTCAATACAGGGGTCTCATCACATCCTTCAGCATTACATCTCATATTATCAATATCCCAATCCTGTATGTAAAAATCATTAGGTTGATAATATGTTTCATCATTAACAAGTGAGGAAGTCATAGCACAACCACTATCATCATATTCTTCCTCTTCATCTTCTTCATTTTCTTCAGTGGTAGAGATTCTGGCAGCAATAACACAATACTCAGGATTATGAGGAGATTGGAAAGGTATACACCAAGGATTATAATTGCACATATTTATAGATGTTTTGTGTAGGGGATGCAGATTTTTTTCATTAGATTTATCCTTTTTTTGTGGGACAATAGGTTTCCCATCTTTCCACTAAGTAGTATAAGGATAATTTTGCATCCTAGGTTATCTGTTGAAATTTTCGTAGGAGGGCTTATCATTGTTTGAAACCCAATTATTACTACTCTCTCCAGGTTTTAAACTTTTCAAAGTATTCAAAATCAACTTAATATTATCATCTTCCTTGGGTTTAGAACTCAAGGGTTTATCTAATTCTTTCTTATTATACCTAGTTGGTTTCCAATCTTCTCTCCTGCCCACTTTCCTAGAAACTCTTATGTTTTTATCAATATTGTCTGCTACCTTATATGCTTCTCTAATATTACTAGGGTTTTTATCTCTCAAAAAATAACCCATTTTTGCATCAAAGTATTAAGATAGGTAGAAAGGCATACCTTGTCATCTAATCTCATCACTTGCAGCAACTTGTGCATTGCCCTTTAAAACCTGATTTTAAACTCCTCCACTTCTTCATTTGGGTTATACTTTATGTTTTTGAACTCATTCAACATGAACCCTTCATTAGCCTTGTCCCCATATTGGTCTCTAAAACATTCCTTCATCTCATCCATAGACCCAATACATTCATGGGGAAATCCTCTAAACAAGTCCCTAGCATCCTCAGTTAATGATTGCACAAATAACTTCATCATAACATCATCATGTACAATTTCATAATCATCAATGATATCCATAAAATACTTTAGATGTTCTTCACATGTTATAACATTATTTCCATTAAATTTAGGAAGTTTATCCCTAATCATTTTAGGAATCTCATTTGGATAACTAGGAATGCCAAGGAAAATAAATTGTCTGTACCTTTCAGTATAGATAGGAGTTTTTTGAGATGAAATGTTACCTTGAGTATTTGAAGTAGTAGAATTTTTAGAATCAATAGGTGGTGGTAAATTCATTCTTGAATTCATAGACATTTTAGGACCAGCACCAACAGGATGAGGACCAGAGGTTTTCCTTAGAAATTGAATTTTATTTTTCATTTCAAGAGTAGAGGCTTCCAACTCAGCCTTCTTTAATTCTTTGGCTATTATCTCCCTCTCTCTTTTGGCTCTCTCCAACTTAGTATTCAACTTAGTCATGGGATGCATTGTACTCCCTTTTCTCACTGGCTCCTTTATTTCAATTGTTGCTACCTTTTGTTTACCTTTATACTTGGGCTTTGGTATGTCATACAAATGCTAGACAACATGTTCATGTTCAATTTTCTCAGGTATAATAGTAGCATTTATTGCCTTTTCAATTGGTCAGATTGAATCTGAGCATGTCTAATTCTCTCCTCTTTTTCTTTTTCTCTTTTTTGTCTCAAGGCAATCTTCTCTTGGATCTTCCTCTCCAATTCACCCACTTCTTCAAAAATCTCTTCAGAATCTACAAGAGTCATGTCATATTCTAAATTTTCCTCCATGATAGTTCTCTCTCTCCTATGATGATGGGCACATGGTATTTTAGATGAGGGATAGCTCAGATCACTTGGAGAATTCCTATTCTCTTCACCTCTTCTTTTGGATCTAGACCTTGTCTCATGTCCTTGGGATTTACCATGAACCACCTTCCTGGTATATCTAGGAACATCATCAACCCTCTCACTTTGAGAGTAATAATCCCCATTTAATCCCAATCCTAGCTGTGAATCTTGTTCAATTTCTACATTATCATCTTCATGATTAGGAGGAATAGGAGTATCCATTCGTATGTTCCTTCTCTACCTCCAAGATTTGGGACTAACTCTAGAAACATTTCTTTTTACTAATTTCCCGGCTCTGGAAGTGGATGGAATTTCACCTTCCAACTCATTCTCAGGATGACTGTTCATCTTGGATCTGGTATTTTTGTAACTCATACCTAAACAGTGGTGTATCAAATAATTGTAACTCAACACTGATGCTGGGATTACTTTGAGTCACCACCCAATAAATATCTAGGAAAATACACACCAACTTTGAGCAATAAAATTTTTTTATGGAAATTTTTCATGGGTTACAAATATTAACAAAGTCTAAGAATCTATCCCAATACATTTTCAATGGTAATACAAATCACTGGGATATGCAAAGATAAAACTTTGTAGTTCAATGGTCAACTGACTAGTATTAATAAATAAGTAGGCCAGGATTCCAACTCAACTTGAAAAACCTTACTGACTCACTGCAATGATAAACGAGTCTGCAATAGAGTCACCATTTTGTTGGTTTCTTTTTATGTTGCAATAAAAACAACAATAACCTCTTTTTCTTATGCCTAATTTATAGAGGATCCACCTCCAAATATTTGTTCATGCAATAAAAGGACCAAATAAAAAGCACTCTCATGATACTTCTACTCTTTAGGTCCTACTACACCAAGGGGGGGATACCCTATAATACCTTATGATATGTCTTATATGGTACTATATCAATGACTCAACATAACTGGGAGATACTAGGTAATTGGCTAATTACCCATTGAACACCAACCATGAAATGGAGCATGAGATAGGAATTCACAAAAAACTTGCACAAATGTAGACTTAATGGATTTAATGTTTGTTTATATGAAAACATAGCCAATATGCAACTAGCTATGCAATAATACAGAAGTTGTCAGCTTTAGATCAATGCTTTATCCATTGGGCTTTATCCATTGGGCTATACTCTGACTTAGATACAGTATACTAAAATCAATATTCATGAAATATTTTAGATCATAACACAACTATCCCAAACCCCTACTACTAATAGAATCCTAGCATGTGTCAAATGAATCTATGCATTAATTAGATCCTAATTTAATTTGATCCTAAATCATAACTCTCAAACAAGTACATAAACATAGAGAAAACTATGCTATGAATCAGAAAATTCATAACTCACAAGATCATAACATAGGAGAGATTGGAATCCTTATATTTTTACTAAATTAAGAAAATTATATCCTAGTATAAAAAAAAGTAGTCAGAGATAACCTCTTCAATAACTTGCAAAAGATCTCTCAGCTTTATTTCTCATTTTGTTGTTCCAATTCCTCTTGTGTGGTAAGATTTGATGGCAAGGGAGAAGGAGGGTAAGTTATGATTGGGCTTGATGATGATGGATGGTGAGGATCTTGTGTAATCATCCTTTGAGGAATAAATTGAACTATTTTCTTACCTTCAACGAAGGCAATCTTCTTGTCCTTTTCAATGGACTTGATCTTCTCATCGTTATAAGCCTTCATGACTACCTCATATTTTTCCCTTAGGCTCTTGAGTGCATCTTCTTATTTTTGAGCTACCTTTAAGCTCAATTTTGTTGTTTCTAGAGTTGGGTTAGTTTCTTCTACCCCTGAGGTGTCTGATACTCTTCTCCCTATGAGGATACCTGCATGTTCAGCCTGATCACCTTCACCAGATACCTTACAGTTCTTCCTTTTTATATGAAACATAACAAGGGCTACATGATATTCACTAAATTTTACTCCCTTAGATGCTTGTCTTGCCTTTTTCTCAGTAGTATGGATAGTTTTTGTCTCCTTTCTCACAACATCAAAAATAATAGCATCTACAAGATCCCACTCTAGAAGTACCAATACTACTTCCTTCTTAACCAATGCCCTTACTTCTTCAGGAGTTATCTTCTCAAATCTAGATATCAGTTCTTGTTTTATTTCATTTTCAATCTCTTCTTTACTCCTTTTAGGTTGTTCCTTATGCTTCTATTGGAATTTTTCTTTGAATTAATTTAGGTGGATTCTCCATAAGAATTGTAAAAATGCCCTAGATTTGACAAAATTGTCATCAGAAAGAAACTTGTCACTCACTTGTTGTGTCAAGGGTTCCAATTCCTTACCAACATATTTTGTAAAAGTTAGATCCAATGAAGCATACTTTGGAACTCCAGGCATCCCTTCTTGTAATTCTTGGGCTGTGACAAATATTTTTCCAGCATCTCCCATTTGTAACAATTGTTCTACTACAACTTGCTCATCAATACAGAATGGAGATTGGGAAGGAGAGTATACATTTGCCTATTGTTTTTGTTGTTTTTCTCCTCGTATCCCTTTCCTCTTTGGGGATGGAAATGATTGAGTGTTTGGGTCTAATGGCCTTTTCCCCTATGGATCCATGGTCTTCTCAGATTTTGGCAAGACTTTAATATACCCTCTCCTTTGGTATACCATATATTTCCCTAGGGGGACATTTCTAATAGGAACTATCCTGCTCATCATTGCTTTGGCTCTTTATGGTTCTATTTGCAAGATGTTAGCCCTTTTCTAATTTAATGCATGCATGATGTATTAAAACATCTCCATTAAAGATTCCATCTTTTTAGCCCAAGGTTGAAAATATTTCAATGAGTCATACAACTTATCAAAGTGTGCACAAAGTCTAGGCTCTTCTTATATACTAGCCATTTTTCCCTTTTTATCTCCTACTCTATCAGATCAAATTCATTTTTGATCACATCTTCAGGAAATTTGAATTGATGGTTTAGTACTAGGCATCTTTTTTTCTCCTTGAATGTATCTTTAATGAAAGCTTCCAAATCAGGACATCTTGATACTGCAGTATTCAAATGATAAGGGGCCATATATGTTTCTAGGTGTCTCCACCCTCCCTTAGTAATAATGAATTGATGGGTAGTTTTCATTGTGGAAAAGATGGTTCCCTTCCCTCTTCCTATTAATGCTTCCTCTTACAGACCTCCAATTTGACTTCTTATTTCTGCCAATCCTAGCTTAACAGACACTCTATAAGGTAATATATTAGCGATTCCCCTGAAGCCATAAATTCTGAACACTATTGATACTGGGTAAAGAATAACATCTCCCCAATTCTAAACTATTTCTAGTTCTTGACTATATTCCTTGGGCCTCAATAGTTTTAAAAGTATCAAAGGCATTCTAGGATCATCAATTAACAATAATGCCCTAATTCTAGCAGCAAAACATCTATCAAAAGTAATATAACTTGCTTCTTTGTTATCCCATGACATGTCTGCATTCCATAATTGTACTAGCATATCCTCATCATCTTTGACTTTTTTCAATTCCATCTCCTTTTCAAAGTAATCTTCCCCTTTGAATAAAAACATGTGCATCAGTAGGGAGTACCGTGCAAAAGGCTTAGTCAATTTTTTGGCCTGGATTCCTATTAAACCTTCATGTATTAAGTGTGCAACATATGGAGAAAAATAAAAAATTATTGCCTAATGAGGATGAAAAATCTGTACCATCATGAACATATAGTGGATGGGCATTTCTTTTTCTTCATCATCACCACAGATTTGACACAAAGTCCTATATACTCCTCTGGCCTTTGGGGTAAGGTAATCCAATTTGAAAGGTTCCTTGGTATTTGGCCCTGCCATGATCAAATCTTCAATTTTGTTAAAATATTCCTTTAAGGGTTCACTTCTCAAAAAATCCCTTTGGGCTTGATACACTTCTGTAAACTCTTTGAAATCAATTTTGTCCATATGGGTATCCTCATCACTCAACTTAAAAACTTCCCTAATTTCCTCTACAGTTATACTGACGATAATGTGTTCATCCTTATCTTTGACCACCCTGGTTATTTTGTCATATTTTTTAGCTATTTGCATAAGCATGTCTATATCCATGAAAATTCTAGGTACCACTAATTTTCCCACATCAAATTTCCACACATTACTATTCGGAGCAAAGGCATTTCTCTAGCCGAAAACTACTTTGCACAAAGACAAACAAGTCATTTCTATATTTGCATCCCTAGCCCACCATCCCAAATCATACAAACCTTCACCAATTTTTAAATGTGGACTCTTAGGGACCATTTCTTTAATTTTTGTTGAATCATTGGTTGACCTAGTCAATTGCTACAATAGGTCATCACATACATTTCTTTCTTTGTAATATATTTTACCCTTAAATTCTCTCCTAGGTGGCATCTTGAATTTAGGGTCTTTATAAATTTATTGATTCAATAATTTTGATAACAAAATCCAGTGACTGCAAGCCCTAATATTGTTTCATACTTTCGAATTTAGAAAGACTTGCATTAGAAATTTACCTATTCTACAAACAGCTTGGGAGTTAGAACGTGATCACTACACCTTTGTTTTGCTCCACAAAATTGAAAATAATGCAAAGTAAGAATTGAATGATCAATCACATAGAAATCCCATCACTTTTGAGAATTAAATTCTTACTGTGGGAAACACACATTCACCATTACTTCATCTGAGTTCAAAATCTCATGGCTAACAATTGAGAAATGCTAAATTAACTCCTTTGAAACACGACCGTCGATCCTAACAACTTTTCGTCACATCAGATGACACACAAAAATTATTTTACAATGTTCATCACTTAGGACACACGTCATTACAATGCATTCCCTTAATGGTTATAGATTTATCACTTTATTCTCTAGGCTTTACGCCATCCATCTGATATTTTATGATCCTCACTGCCTTTAACCAAATTTATGACCCACGAATTTGATCTGTAGGGACACATGGTAGCACTTCGCAATTCCTTAATGGCTAAAATCACGTCACCTTTTATTGGAGGCTTTGCGCAAGCCATCAGATCCCTCTTAACTTATCATATCTTTACTCAACTAGCTTTCCACTAACCATGGTCTTCAACTTGCTTAGATGGACATGTGTCATCATGATGTATTCCCTTAAAGTTAATCCTCTAATCATATTTTCATTGAGGATTAACCCCAACTGTTAGATCTTTTCAGAGATGTCGTATATTTATTTAATCTTTAATTACCCTGCTAGGCCCACTGGATGCCAGGTGTCACCACAACGCTTTCCCTTAAAGGCTATTTTATCCACATCTTTACCATAAGTCTTTGTGCGGGTCATCAGATCAAATCTGACTTATACTCTATTTAACCTCATCTCTTCGATCATGCTTGGGCCCACTAAGGACACGCGTCACCATGACACATTCCCTTGAAGTTAATCCATTTGCATCTTTGATATTAAGGCAATGCAGGGGCCATTAGATTAAAAAACATCTATGCTTATCCTTTGATTTGTATATCAACTATAGTTGGTCCTGCCAAATACACGTGGCATCATGGTGCATTGCCTTGATTCTTAGATCTCATTTATCTTCTCATCACGGGAATGTGCGAACCATTGGATTAAAACAAACTTTCCCGAGACTTGACATAATACATTAAAAGAATTTATGAGCTCTGAGAATTAGGAAATATTAAAGTGGTTAGAGATTTTTGAACTATTAAAAATGGCCCCATTTAAAAGATGACATAGTTGACACATGACTTAAGTGGTCAAAAAGGTAATGAAAAATTAGAACCCACTTTGACACTTAGGGATTAAAAGAACAAATTTACACCTTGAAACATGAAAGCAAGGGTTTCAATTATTCACATAAGACCTTTTTGCAAAAATAGACCAAGGACTCATTGTTTTGAAATTATTTTTACCAGACCTAACAGGTGGTTGGCTAGAACCACCTACGGGCCAAAATTGAAACTAGGCTCTTTTCTAGGACCCTAAGGTGCTCCTGCACCATTCTCCCTTTGTAACAAAGAAGTTAAGCTACCTAAGGTGCGATGAGCTCTAAGATGATGCTATGCTTCTTGAAATCACCCTCTACTATCCAAGTAGCCTCTAATTGAGGTTGATGCTATCATGTCCTAAATTTTATGGCCAGAAACGCAACAACTTTTTTTTTAAAAGACTAATTGAAGTCGTAAAGAACACAATTAAGAAAATAACCAAGATTACTAGGCTAAGGCCAAGAATAATCAGTTAGAGTATTAGGTTAACAATAATAAGAACTGCAAGTAGGGTTAAGGGGAATCATGACTACATGTCAACCTCCCTCAGCCCAAAGTCAATCTACTAAGGTTTAAGTTGTTCAAAGATGTCCGTTAAGTAGTTGACCATAACCGCATCGTGAGTGAGGGGATGAACCCAAGAAAGGTTATCCAAGTTCTTCAATCTACTAAGGTTACCCACTATAGACTAAACATCTAGTCTAACATTAAAACAATTGCTTAAAAGGTTTTCATACAAATTTAATTTTGTTTCTTAATAGAGTTTGATGATGTGAAGGAAATACTCCCTATATTTTGCTTCTAGGATTAATTAAATACTTAGAAAGTTTATTATTTACGTTAATTCTGCCTATAACTCACTAAGGGAAATGCATTAAAAAGTTGAACTGTAATATTATTTTTAAAATGACCATTACTAGCCACATATATTGGCCACATAAAAATAACATTAACGAGTTGGGTTATTTCATTAACAATTATCTTACTTAAAATTTATCCTTAAAATAATTAGTTTATTCATTTAAGCTAAATTTATCTCTCCTACCAAGGTAGTGCAATAAAGCCCAATCTTATGGTGATTAAATCGACTGATTTAAAATACTAATATTTTCTATTTCATTAATCCTTAAATTTCACATGTCAACTATAATAATTTTTATATTTTATAATAAAAAATATAGTTCACATTATTAGAAAGTGTTTTATTAATCCTTGTTACAAAGAAATCATACAATATTAGGTTTAATTAAAATCCATACATTTCATATTCCTTAGTAAATTTCAACTAATTAAACCGCCTTTATATCAAGGTTGATTATCAAATTTTGAAATTAATATGATAATTGCGCTTAAAGTGACCCCTCAATAAAATCATTTAAATATCCCTCTTAGAGGAAATAATTGGGATTTTAAAAAATACTTACGAGAACATGATTAAATAACTTAATTAATTAGATTATTAAACTCCACATATTAAATCGATATTAATCCCATGTAATATTTTATATTAACTGATGGCCCTTTAAAAATCTAGTTCATTTAACCTATTTAATTTAACATTCCACGGTTATCCAAAAAGAAACCCATTAACCAATTTAAATTACTCCTACAAAAAAAAGAATTCAATTTTAGTCAAAAGTCAACCCCAAAAGGGAAATGAAATTCCCTCCCAAAACTAAATTTAAAGATCCCATTAAAAAAAATTATTATTTTATAAACAACTTGCACGACCCTAACCCTAATTCGAAATTAGGGTTAAGGGGCAAGGCTACTAAATTTAAAAAGTTGTGTACTCTCTCTCTCTCTCTCTCTGAAACCCTAGTCTTGATTTTTTTTATCCTCCATTAATGGGTTGTTGCAGGTCTGGAAAATCAATGGAGTCAAAGAGAGAGGTCTTCAAGTGTATATACATTTAAGTATATGTATATACCTATATCTTTGTAGGTATATATATATATATATATATAAACTATGTTTTTGCAGGGTCTTATGGAAATGGCGGTCGTCCGTGTTTTTTTTCTTGTTAAAAAGAAAAGGCGGGTTACATTTTTTTTGTTTGTTTTAAGGAGGGCAGGTGGCTGTGCTGCGCGGCCACCATGCCAGACCACAGCCCACGGCCGCAAGGCCACGACTATGGCTGAGGTGTCATGGGAACCACAGTGGGGCCAGGCCCTCTCCCCTCCTACCACCTTCCTTAAAGGGAGGATGGGGGAGGATGGGGGTCGCGGCCTCCCATCCGCGGCCCCTTTTTTATATTAACTTTTTTTTTCTTTGTGTTTTTACCCAAGTGGATATGACATGTTTCTAGTGATGTGTAAATGTTTGTGTGTGTCACTTGACACTTGTGAATGTAATTAAGACCATGACATGTCCACAAGGGGGTTGGGTGTCCATTTACCTAGGATAGTACCAAGTAGATCCCCATGTATTTTTCCTTAAGTAGAGAGCTGGAGGTGTGGTGACTACAATGGAATTTTGTGAGTATGCTTTTGGTGGACTATTTGGGTGTTAGAAAAGTGCCTAGGGGTGTGTTAGGGTCTTTTTTAGGTAACCCACAACCTCTAGTTGACCAAAAGACCCTTCTAAAAGTTGGTTTCCCAAGTTGGATGAAAATCAACTCTTGTGAAGCTTGATCTTGGATAGACAACTCTTCCATTTTGATGCAAAGACCTTACTCACCTTTTTGAGTTTCCCCTTTTTGGATCCATTTTTGGAAAGCTGTAAGAGACTTAGGGAAGATAGACCAATTGGAAACTTTCCTTTTCCCCATGAGTTTCTAGTGGCCTTTTTAGTGGGGACTCTCCATGTTGGAGAGTTTGAAGACCCACTCTCTAACTTAGAGACTTGGCTAGAATTGGAGAAGTTGGAAAAAGGAGGACTTAGGCTATAAGGGAGCTCTTCAACAAATTTCATTGCCTTAAGCTTGGAACTAGGTTGGTGGACATCTTACACTTTGCTACTTGTTGCATTTTTACTTGAAATGAAAATGAAGAAATCATGTTGGTGTGCTTGATGAATGTAAGGAAATTCTCTTGGAGTTTTATGTTGTTGTGTGTATCATGTTCTAGTTGATGTTTTTTCTTACTTTGTTTTTGTTTGTTAATGGGAGTTGTTTCAAGGCCCACTCACCCTTGGGAGGGAAGAGTAGCATTGGGGGTGGAGGAGTTTGACAGCCCTTGCTGTAGAGTCTCTCCTCAAGGAGGAGAGGGAAAAATCATGGAGTATGGGCTCCATGAAGCCACCCTTGTTGTTGTTTCTCTTGGGGGTCATAAGGGCATCTTGATGATTATGGTAATGATATTGAAATGAAATGTCTTTTTGTGTAAGACTTGTGAGGGATTGGTTTATAGATTTTGGGTTTGGCCTTCTCCCTTGGGTATTTGGTCCACTTCACCCCATTTAGGGTCATAAGAGACCCATTGTAAAACCTTGGTTGGGAGTCCATATGTGATATTTTTTTGATGCAATTATGAAAGTTTCTATGCATGTAACCCACCTTTATTTGGTTCCCCAAGCTTGGGGGTGGCTTCATAAGAGGCCTAGGTTGGGTGGTGAGTTACCCATGGTCTCCTAGTTTGTTTCCATTGCAGATTTCTCTTGAAGTTATTTAAAGACAAAGTTGAAGGCAAGGAGGTGGAGAGATCTTTATTCCATGAATATTGTAATAATCCTTTAAGGCTGAAAGTTCATTGCATTCTTATAGTAGGCAGCCTTATATGTAAAAGAAATGAAGTATTGAGAATGTTCAAGAGTGGTATCTTAGAAAAGTCTATGAAAGTGTATTTCGAGTTTTCAGATTTCTATTATTTTCACCTTTCTACAATGATGAAGATTGCACCAACAAAGAAATGTGAATAGAGAGAAATCTAGGTGAAAAGGAGTGTATTATTCTATAGGAGAATAAAATCAATTCAGCAAGTTGAATACTAGTCTTCGTGTATAAGATTTTACATTCTCTTAAGTATCTCTTTACATAGAATATAATGTTCATTAATATTTGTTTATGCATGTATATGAGTTAATATAAATGTGTATTGTTCTAGTTATTTTCAAAGTTCCCAGTATGTATTCTACTTCATTTTCATCTTCTGATATTTCCTTGGAAAATCTACACATATTAGTTGGTTTATAAAACTGTCTGTAAGTATCTAATTTTATTTCATTATACATATTTTGCAAATAGGAATACTAGACTATATGTATAAATTATTCTGCAATATATATATTAAATTTCTTTTAGTTGTTATAGACCAACATATTTAACACAGTCACAAAATAAAATGATATGGAGTTAAACTCCTACTTGCTGTTTAAAATAAAAAAATATAACATTTAAAGTAATTCTAGTTTTATACTTACTATGGTATTTATTTATATTTGAAAATAATAATTATATAGAACAGTAAGAAGAAAATTATATATATAAAGCAGGTTAAACTTCTTCTAGCTAAATAGTGAATAAAGTACTTTCTTAGGAATTATTTTAGCAACTTGTATTTTTTTATCTTAAAAAAAAAAAAAAAACAATAGTGTGTATGCAAATATATATATATATATATA
>MU226247.1:2513196-2523935 GCA_018584345.1 Thuja plicata
ACCCACCCCCCTTAAAACAAACAAAATTTTTTTATCCCGCCTTTTCTTTTTAGCAAGAAATAAAACATAGACGACTGCCATTTCCATAAGACCCTGCAAAAACACAGTTTCTATATATATATATATATATATATATATATATAACTTCAAAGATATAGGTATATACATATACTTAAATGTATATACACTTGAAGACCTCTCTCTTTGGCTCCATTGATTTTCCAGACCTGCAACAACCCATTAAGGGAGGATAAAAAAAACAAGACTAGGGTTTCGGAGAGAGAGAGAGAGAGAGAGAGAGAGAGAGAGAGAGAGAGAGAGAGAGAGAGAGAGAGAGAGAGAGAGAGAGCAACTTTTTAAATTTAGTAACCTTGCCCCTTAACCCTAATTTTGAATTAGGGTTAGGGTTGTGCAAGTTGTTTATAACATAATAATGTTTTTCAATGGGATCTTTAAATTTAGTTTTGGGAGGGAATTTCATTTCCCTTTGGAGGTTGACTTTTGACTAAAATTGAATTCTTTTTTTTGTAGGAGTAATTTAAATTGTTTAATGGGTTTCTTTTTGGATAACTTAGGAATGTTAAATTATATAAGTTAAATGAACTAGATTTTTAAAGGGCCATCAATTAACATAAAAGATTACATGGGATTAATATCAATTTAATATGTGGAGCTTAATAATCTAATTAATTGAGTTATTTAATCCCGTTCTCGTAAGTATTTTTTTTAAAAGCCCAATTATTTCCTCTAAGAGGGATATTAAAATTATTTTATTGAGGGGTCACTTTAAGCGCAATTATCATATTAATTTCAAAAGTTGATAATCAACCTTGAGATAAAGGCGGTTTGATTAGTTAAAATTTACTAAGGAATATGAAATGTATGGATTTTGATTAAATATAATATTTTATTATTTCTTTGTAACAAGGATTAATAAAACACTTTCTAATAACGTGAACTATATTTTTTATTAGAAAATATAAAAAATTATTATAGTTGATGTGAAATTTAAGGATTAATGAAATAGAAAATATTAGTAATTTAAATTACTCGATTTAATCACCATAAGGTTGGACTTTATTGCACTACCTTGGTAGGAGAGATAAATTTAGCTTAAATGAATAAACTAATTATTTTAAGGATAAATTTAAGTAAGATAATTGTTAATGAAAGAAACCAACTCATTAATGTTATTGTTATGTGGCCAATATATGTTATTAAATAATATGTTGTTATTTAATAACATATATTCGCCACATAAAAATAACATTTTTTCTTAGTAAATAATATGTGGCCAATATGTTAATAATATATTTTTTTTATTAAATAATATGTGGCCAATATATGCTATCTAATAATATGCTATTAAATAATATTTGCAAAAACAGACCAAGGACTCATTATTTAAAAAAATTTTTTACCAGACCTAACAGGTAGTTGGCTCGAACCACCTACAGGCCAAAATTGAAACTAGGATCTTTTCTAGGACCCTAAGGTGCTCCTACACCATTCTCCCTTTGCAACAAGGAAGTTAAGTTACCTGAGGTGCGATGAGCTCTAAGATGATGCGATGCTTCTTGAAATCACCCTCTCTTATCCAAGTAGCCTCTGATTGAGGTTGATGCTCCCATTTGACTATATTCTCCATGTAGTTCTTGTGTCTATTCTTCTTCTTCACTCTAGAATCTAGGGCCCTTTCAGCTTGAGGCTTAGCGTGGATAGGTACATTAAGTTCTTCCACATCCTTTTCCATGTTTGTACTACAATCCTGATCACCTACATCTGGACCTTTGTATTTAATAAAATCCTTCACATTAAAGATAGGAGAGCTTGATATCTCCTTTGGTAGCTCTAAGTTGTAGGCATTAGGAACATACTTAGCTAATACCTTACATGGGCCAACTCTCCTCATCTCAAGCTTGCTAGGAATGCCAGTTTTTAGTCTAGATTTGTTAAGATACACCATCACCAAGTCTCCTACTTCAAACTACAAGTTTCTTCTCCCTTCATCTACCTTAGCTCTTAGCTTTTGATTTTCCTCCATTAGAGTCTTCTTCACCTGTTCATGCACCTCTTTCATAGATTGTGCAAATTCATCTGCACGTCCACTAACTACTTCATGACCCTTCAACTCTCTAAGCTCACATATGCCCCTAGGATGCAGTCCATCCACAATTTCAAATGGAATTTTACCTGTGGATCTATTTTTACTGTCATTATAGGAATATTCATCCTATGGGATGACTTGATCCCATCCTTGACCATATTCCTTGGTCAGACATTTTAAGAAGTTTCCAAGCACCCTATTTATTACCTCTGTTTGACCATTCATTTGAGGATGATATGCAGAACTATGTGCGAAGTTGGTTCTCAATCTCTTCCAGAGTATTTTCTAGTAGTGCCCCATAAACTTCACATCCCTATCTGAGACAATGTTGATTGGTAGACCATGGATCCTTACTACTTCTCTAAACAAGAGTTGAGTAATGTAACTAGCATCATGGGTTGTCTTACAAGGGTTAAACTGATTCATCTTGCTAAATCGGTCCACCAAAACACATACACTATCCAAGCCAGTCTTGGTTCTAGGATATCCCACTATAAAGTCTAGGATTATGCACTCCCAAGGCCTATTAGGTGTGGGTAGTGGAAGATAAATTCCTACATTTGAAGAGGTACCCTTAGCCCTTTGGAAAATCACACACTGTTCCACATACCTCCTTACATCCTTTTGTATCTTAGGCCAATGATAGAATCTTTCCACTAGATCTAGGGTCTTTTTCAACCCAAAGTGACCACTTAAGCTTCCATTATGATTTTATTGAATGAGGTTTTCCCTCATGGATCCCTTTGGAACACATAGTTGTTTCCCTTTAAATAATAAACCATTTTGTAGGGTGTATTCAACATATTTACTATGAAAGTGATTATCAAAATCAATGCATACCTTGTGAATCTCTAAGAAATATGCATCTCCTTCATATAAATCCTTGAATCCTTCAACTCCTGTGCTCTGAAATTTGATTTGTTGGATAGTGAGAAATATTCTGCTAAGTGCATCTGCAACCTTGTTGTTGGTCCCATTTTTGTGTTTGATGGTGAATGTGTATGATTGCAGAGATTCCATCCATTTGATGTTCCTCAGACTGATCTTTTCTTGGGTCTTTTTATATCTTAGGGCTTGATTATCTATGTATACCACAAATTCATTTGGCAATAAATAGTGCCTCCACTTATTGAGAGCTTGAACCAATGCATAAAGCTCCAAATCATAAGATGAATACCAAGACTTAGCTTCATTTAATCTTTCACTAAAGAAGTCCAATGGCCTCCCTTCTTGACTTAACACTGCCAGGCCATAGATATATTTCTTTCATCAAACTTCACAAAAAATGATCTGTCAAAACTAGGAAGCACAAGGATGGGTTGTGTAGCTATCTTCTTCTTTAACTTCTCAAATAATTCATTGTCTTCCTTGGTCCATATGAATCTAGTCTTAACTCCACCTTTTATGGTATCTAGGATAGGTGTTAAAATCTCACTAAACCTTCTCACAAACTTCCTATAAAACTGATCCAAACCATGGAAGCTTCTCACTTCTGTCCCTGTCTTTGGAGTAGGCCAACTTAGGATCGCTTCTACTTTGCTCTTGTCCATTTTTAGGTCCCCTTGTGAGACTAAAAAACCTAAGTAAACAAGTTCTTGTTTCATGAAATCACTATTTTCAAGGTTAATGGTCAACTTCTCCTCTCAGAGTTTCTTCAACACAATTTCTATGTGTTTCATGCGCTCCTCTTTTTTCTTAATAAAGATGAGGATATCATCCAAGCATACTACTACAAACACACCTATATAATATTTTATGACTTCATTCATTACCCTCATAATTGTACTAGGTGCATTTGTAAGTCCAAATGACATTACTAACCACTCATAGAGTCCCTCTGTGGTTTTAAAGGAAGAATTCCACTCATACCCTTTTTTATCCTAATTTGATAATATCTACTCTTAAGGTATATTTTTGAGAAGTACTTAGCATGCCCAAGATAATCCATCAAGTCTTCTATTCTAGGAATAGTAAATCTATACCTAATTGTTATCCTATTTATTGCCCTAGAATCAGTACACATCCTCCACTTACCTCCCTTTTTAGGTTCCAAAACCACTACAACATCACATGGCCTGATGCTCTTTCTGATTAGTCCTTGGTCCAAATCTCTTGGAGATGCCTTGCAATCTTCTTGTTTTGTTATGGTGTCATCTTGTAAGCATATTTGTTAGGAAATGATGCCCCTAGCACAAAATCAATCTAATGACTGATTTCTCTTTGTGGAGGTAGTGTGGCTAGTGTCCCATCACAAATGATGTCTTGGAATTGATCCAACAAATATTTGACTTATGTAGGCATAGGTTCTTATTCTTGTATTTGTTCCTCCTTTGGTTTCACTATGATGGCATACCCAATCCCCTCTTCCTTCTTCATATCACTTAGGAATTCTTTCCCACTCTTTAGGAGTTTATTAGAGTCAATATTCTTCACTCTATCCTTCTCTATCAAGGACTATATATTATAAGTGACTTCATTCTTCATGAATGAGTACTTATTCTCCTTGCCATGGTGGACTGCTTCTCTGTCATACTACCATGGTCTTCCTATAAATAGATGGAAATAATCCATAGATAAGACATCACATAGTATCTTTTATTTGTACCCTCCTAAGGTGAATTCCACCCACACTTGCTCATTAACCAATATATTTTGCACTTTGTTTAGCCAAGTTACATTGTACGGATTTGCATGGGGTATCTTGTTTAATTTCAAATTCATCACTGCCTCCTCTAAGATTACATTATCCTTGGATCCAAATTCTCTGATGACTCTACACATCTTGCAAAGGATCTTTTAGTTTACCCTAAAGAGGGCTTGTTAGGGATTTTTCTTGCAGGTTCTTAAAATAGTGTGAATTCTTTCTCTTTATATTTCCAATTTAACTTATGCAAGAGACAGCCTAATTGTTGAGGACTAATTCCTCCTTTGACTTTGAGATCCATAGACTTGGGCAGGTGTACCTTCAAATTATTACTAACTTTCAGTATCTATTATAGTGGATTAGGTATCTTACTTGATTGCTAAATGCCTTTTAATTTATCAACAAACAAAAAAAATGCAAATTACTATAATCAATCTGATACAAAGCTTAATAAGCCAAACCATTAATTTAATGTAATAGCAAGTAGTAATGTAATAAATATTCTCATCCTTCTTCCTTTTGTAGTTCTTTGAACTTAGGAGGGTTAACTGAGTGATTCTCTCTTGAAGGAATCAACAAATTGAATTGTATTCTCTGATACAACTACTTAAACCTATATGTATGTGTAACTGAAATGTAAATGATTGATAATTTTTTGAATATTGGATGATGTTTAACTATTTTCCAAACCCTAAAATAGTTCCTAATCCTTGGGAAAAGAGTCAATATCAAATGTAAATCCACAATAACTGATTAATGTAAATACATGCAATTTGGGTAGAATACCTTACAAACTACCTTTCACTCCAACACTGCTGTTATCGGATCCTAATACTAATTCTTAGCTCTCTAGGATCACTTGTAAGAATTACTCCTTCCTTGAAAGAACTTTAGATGAATTAAGACCTAACCCTAAAAACTTAGAAGAAGACAAAAAATAAGAAGACTCCAAGCGGTGGAAGGACAAAATAGGAATACAATCAAATTAGATCTTTGAAATCTTTTACTAGCTGGCACCTTTGTCTGAATATGTTCTAGATAGCATCCAATATTTGTTGCAAAATTTAGTGACTACCATTACAGGATAACATACACTAATCTTTCAAATGACTAACCTCCATGTGCTCAAAGATCAGGTGCCAGGTGTCCTTCTACTCTTCATCTATGATGTCAACGTCAGTTGTCACAGACGTATTTTTCTTGGGCTTTTTAAGAACATCCCATGCTACTACGTCTTCCTCTGTAGGCCAATTAAAGCTTTGTATGCTTTCAAGTTGTGCCTTTTTCCTCTCCCATCTAGCATCTGTTATGGTTTTGACATCTATTGCAAATTTATTGAAATCTATCTCAGCCTTAAATGCCTCATCCCTATTTTTATTAAACCTTTCTATATCTAATTCATTGGTGTTAGAAATAAATGCCTCTTTACTAGCCAATAATGAATCAAATTAATTTCTCCAAATCTCTACAGCCTTAATCTGATTGTCCTCTTCTATGATTGAAGGAACAAAATTATTAAAATCAGAACCAAACATATTCAATTTGATCTCTATCTAATTTTCCTTGCCCTTGAAAAAGGACAAGGTTACAACAATTTTATCTATTTCATCACCTACTTGTGTGACTATCTCTGGCAAGTTTTCCCTCAGTGGCTGTAGAGATGTTAACCTTTAAAATAAAGTGGTCATAACTGACCAAGTCCCAAAATACGAGTTCAAAATTGATAGAAAATTAGTTACCTTAACTTGTAGGTCAGGCAACTTATTATAGGCTCCATGCACTAAATCAGATTTATTCTTTAAAATATTAATTCTATGTTGCAAGATATTCAGGAAGGCTTCTAAAGACACACTATTCTTTTTTTCATCTTTATGCTTTGTTACCTTCTGAGCATCCCATGCATCCTCTATTTGCACAAGTGCATCTTTAGCCTATTTAGGTTCAATAGGAGAAACTTATGGCATCTGCTGTAGCTTCTAAGTTAAATATGCAATTATCTTCTCCATAGCACTGATCTTTATCAAATCCAACTCTCTGTCCTTTGCAATGAGGCTTATTTCATCAAATAACTTCTGATACTTGTTAGACATTTGCACATTTTTTTATTCATTCAAATGAGAAAAGTGGGTTAACGCAAGAGAAATTTCTAGATCCCTTATATTTTGCATAGACCAAAATATTATATCCCCTTCCATCTTCTCTTGTATATTAATTAGTGATGGATTTGGTTTTTGGGAGCTAGAGCCCACATAGATAAGGTTTGAGATTGTGTATTGTAACCACACCCTTTGATCATCTCTCCCACTTGTGTCTCTATTGAGAATTTGATTTCTGGGTGCCTTTTGATTTGATCTATGATGAAGGCTCAATCTAGGTCCCATCCATCCACTAGTAGCATGCCACTAGACTTCACTAGTTGTCTAGCCTCATTAGGGGTCATGTTCTCAGATTCTAGATCATATTCCTAGAGAACCTATAAGGCTTCACTTGTTATGGCTTCTCCTCCATCGAATTTCAAATGTACCCTTTCTTTTTGTTGCTTGGCCTAAAGGAAAACCTTAAATTCCTTGGTCTTTATGAATTCATCATCCTTTAAGAATTCATGTTGTTGCAACTCCCTTTTATCTTGACACAATAAGAGAGGCATCTCAACATTATCATTTGTGTCTTCTCTTTTCTTTTTTCCTTCTCTTATGACCTTTCCCAATTGGTGATCATATGCACTTGTCCCAGTGAATAGGGCACTCACTTTTTCCTTTTCTCTCTTTTGTGTCTTGATAATAGAAGGCTCCCTGACTTCCACCTTTTTTAATTTATGTGGAGGTTCAACAACTACCTCAGCCTCATGTCCCTATGTTAGGTCAATTATATTTTTCTCAATCCGAGGTGGCTGATCCATAGGTGGTGGTCTATGTATTCAGTCACTACTACTATATTCTGAGGATGATTTTTTATTAGAACCTCTCTCCTTATCCTCAATTTATTCCTCTATCTGATTAAAAAGTGTCCCATAGGACTCAATCATATTATCTAATCTCTGTAGATAAGTAAAACTAGGGAAATACACTCCAAATGGGATCCCTTTCTTCTTGAGATGCTTCTCTAGATCCATCAATTCTTTATACTTTGTTTTCCTTGCTAAAATTTCATCCTCTTCAAGGATATTCCTGATCAGGTCCTCCTCTTCACATGGTTGATGTTCTTTAGTAATTGGAATGGTGGGTGTCAGAAGTTTCTTGGCACTTTTTATGAAACCTTTAGTATCAATCTATCTATATAGGGATACATTCATTTTGTAATGTCTCAACCATCCATTCACAACATCATAAGCCCTCTTACCAATTGTTAAATCAGAAGCAATAAACTGCCAAGGTGTGAAGGCTCCTTTCCTATGTGGAGCTAGATGCTCCCTATTTGTCAGCATGAGCTTCCATAGGAACTCCAAGATAGAAATCCTTGGTGGTACTCTATATGGAAAGATGTGTGGTGGTTGGGAGAAACCATATAATCTAATCAGAATGAAATTATGATGATAATAAAAAGTCTCCCTAGTTGTGATCTCTATTCCACTTATCCACAAACTTGCAGATCCTCAAAAGTTGTAATACTTTGATCAGAAGCCTAGTCACATTGATTCCTAATTTTCTCAATAGGGGATACACTATCCAGTTCTCAAAAGAACATAACTCATTTTCTTTGGATGCGTAGTTCCATACCCTTAACCAAAGTTGCATAGGGTTGGATTGACCATGATAAAATCTTCTAAACTACAGATTGAGCTGGTCCATGATATTAAAATTCTAGAACAAAATCAAATGCACGAGCAATGAATAGTATAGGAATTTAAGGCTTCCTACCTTCTTCTGAATATCCTCAAATGCTTGGTGTATTTTATCAATTACATATTGAATGTAATCATAATAAGTACTGACATAGGGACTTTCCAAGTCTACAATTATCATTAACATATCAGATGATACTCTCTCTTCCAATATCAACCCCTAAGACTCTACATAGGGCATATGAAATGTATTTCATATAGAATGCAAGGTCCTTATATAAATATGGTGCATTGTCACTACGAATAGGGGCTATATATTCCTAGTTCATTTTGGCACATGGGCATGAATTAATTTAGACACAATGCCAGACTCCTTAGTATATCTAGCAGCTAGGGCTTTCAGATTGATTTTTGTTGTGCAGGGGTTGTGTATATCAAATACTTTCATGAATGATTCCCTATCAAGGGTTACCAAGATTGTACCATCATCTTTCTTAATGGACTTTGAAATGGTTTCATATCTACTAGCTAGTTCCAATATCAAATCAACATCCACAAACACAATAGGAACTACTATTTTTTCTAACCCCGACATCCAAGGGTTTGAAACAGACACTTGACCCTCACTGTAATACCCACCTCTTATGTTTCTTTTTAGTTTGTGGATGCCAAACTCTTTTAGGCATTTTGATGTATGTGTGGTTATTTCAGTTGATTTTGAGGATATTTATGTATTACATTTTAGTATATTATTGATCCATTATTATCATGTTGTCTCATTTGTGTATATGTGATTTAGGGTTATTTTATGATGCTTATGTATATGTTAGGATTTTATTTCGATTATGGTTTTCTGATAATACTGACCTTAGATTTATATGCACATGGATCATTGTATGTTTTTATTACTATTTGATGTGTTTGGTATGGTATGGGACAGAGTCGTAGTTACTTGCTTCGGCGACATCCACACGATAACCTAGTCTCAACCATTATTTGTCATACTATATATATGCATGTATGTTCATCTTTGTGATGACAGGTTTGCAGGTACCGGGCTATGTCTTCCCTGAATTAGCAAGAGTGAGCACGCCCTATCACATTAATCTCAATGCTAACAGAGGGGACATAGTTTTCAGGTCCAAATCCTATCCTAAACCTAATTGTCCTAGTTAGTGGACAAGTATCTGTTTGACTACCCTTATCGAATTCGTATAGTTGACAGGAATTCATGTGTCCCTTTCCTAGTGCATGTTTTATTTTGCATGTGTTTGATTTCAGGTGCTTGATGTGATTATGTGTGGGTTATATCATGTTATTTATTTAATTGAATATTATTGCAATTAATTATTAAGTATAGGGTATTTAATTAATTGAAAATTAAATTAAATTCCTATATTTAATTAAAGTGCAATTATTGAACATTAATATTTAATTGAAAATTAGAGTAAATAAGTTTTTATGCTTAATTAAATAATTAAATATTTAGTTGCATGGATTATTGTGATGTAAATATTTAAGTTATTTAAATTAATATTTTATTAATTACATGTGCAAGATTTGGTTGAAAAAGTATTTTCAAACTCAAAGCTCTCAACTTGATTTTAGGAGTCAAAGTTAAGTTGTGCAAGTAATTACATATTTTAATAATTAATTGTTATTTTCTTTCAATTTTGGGGAGAGTCCTTTTAGGAGTTAACTGAATATGTTGTCATGAGGGTTTGCTTAATTAGGGAAAGTTGATCCTCATTAGGGGGATTCTTCTCTCATTTGAAGATAACAGATTTTTGGGAGCATTTTTGGAACCTTTGGTGTGTGCTTGGTTTTGGAGCATAATTTTGGAATTCTCCTTACTTGGATTTTGCATTGTGTGTTCTTCAACAGATATTGAGGTAGGGTCTTGTTCATGTCAATTCTAGTTTTTGGATCCCTGTCTTCTATGCATCTGAAAAGCTAAGAATCCTTTGTTTGATCATTCCTTGCTTGGTTATTTTGTGTTTTAGAAAATTTTAATTGGAAAATAATGTTTTAGATCAATTTCGTGTTTAATTCAAACTTGCATGTCAAATCTGTGTTTGTGGGCATAAAGGGGTTTCATTTTATAGCATTAAATGTAAAAGGGTGTTAGGGTTTCTAGTTTAAAATTATTATTGAAATGGGTATTTCTGGAAACCAAGATCTTTAATTTTTATAGAAATATATATATA
>MU226247.1:2584676-2604903 GCA_018584345.1 Thuja plicata
GTACCAAAGTTTTGTGGGTACCATCCCCACCCCAGTTTTACTTTCTATTTGGAAGGTTTCTGGGTTACCAAATCTTTGTGTTTATGTGTTATGAATGATTATACTTTCATGCTTGCAGTAGATTAGAAGAATGAATGATCAAAGTATATACATATACAGAAATGTTTTAAAGTTTTAAGAGTTACTGATTCACCCCTCCCCTCTCAGTAACTTGGTTAGTCTTGATTATTTCCACCATGTGATTAGTAAATGTGAAGATTGATAAATTTGTAGAAAAGAATGAGCTAGAAAGAACAAAATAACTAGAAGACTACAACAAGTTTGTATATTTTGAATAACCCATAACTCTACCTAAGCAACAATGCTTAATTCTAGAACAACAGAATGTTGCAACCGACATACAGAATGTTGCAACTGACGTACAGAATGTTGTTACCAACGGTCAAGATAATGTGCAAGGTAATGAAGATCAAGATGATACATAAATAGTTGTACATGTACTTGCAAGATATGTAAGAAGGAACCATCCAGAGGACCAGATCATAGGAGATAAGAAAGCTGGGACAAGAACAAGAAGTAAGTCTTTAAACTCAAATTGCTTAATTTGTGAGTTTCAGCCAAAATCTGTCAATACTGCACTAGATAATGAAGAATGGATAAGTGCTATGAATGATGAGATTGAGCAGATTTAAAAGAATAAAACATGGTCACTTGTACCAAGACTAGATGACAAGAATTTCATCAGTACTAAATGGATATTCAGGAACAAGTTGAATGAGAATTGGAGAAGTCACAAGAAACAAGGCAAGACTAGTATGCAAAGGGTATGCACAAGAGGAAGGTATAGGCTATGGAGAAACCTTTGAAACCATTGCTAGGCTACAAGGAGTAAGAATACTATTTTCTTATGTTGCATACAAAGGATTCAAAGTATATCAAATGGATGTCAAGTCAGCATTCTTGTTAGCACTTTTTCTTGCAACACTTACCTAATGATGATAGTATACCTCATATACTTGAATGCAACCTCTTTTAGGCAAGAGAAAGGATAATTTCTGAGGAATTAACAAAATGGACAATATCCTCTTTTACTCTCTAAGGAATAACCTCTTTTACTCTCTAAGGAATTGACAAAATGGACAATATCCTGCTAATATGAGTCCTTAATGAGTTCAGCTCATTTGTTCTAAAAACTAGATGAAATTGATTAATTTGTGTATAACTGAATGGAGAAAACACTTGTTCAGTAAACTCTGGATCAGTGCCTATTCCTTGGGAAAAGAGTCAATGAAAATATATGTCAACAATAATAAACTAATGTAATACTGAATAATGCCTTACAAACTTCATACAATCCAAAATTGGGTGCCTTACAAACAATCTACTCAACTCAATACTTCTTCATCAGATCTTCATAACCATGTCTTGCTCTCTGAAATCATTTAAAAAATTTAACTCTCTCCTTGAGAAAGACTCACAAATAATTAGACACACTACCTTGTAGTAGGTATATTTTAGATGCCTTACAAATGAACTATACTAGAGCATAAACACAGTTAAAAGAGACAAGACAACAATGAGTAGGAACTGCACTGTATTCTCATTAATCCAAGTTGTTTCCAGATATCTAGATAATAAACTCAAGAACTAAGCATGAAATAGAAGTATGCTTTACAAATATAAATCTTCAAACCAATGGTAACTTGTACTGAACCAAACAAAGATAGGAACAAGAACAAGGCTAGGAACCTCCACAGGAACCAGAACAGGAACCTAAAATTAGAACCCTCAAAAATAGAGAGAAGAGGAGAATATAAAGAAGAGAAATAAACCCTAAAATTCATGCTTGTCATACACCTATCCCCTTTCTTAAAATTTGATTTCACTCATTCCTCCTTTTCAAAATATCTGATATTTTTATTAATAACTGACTCCATCTGTCTTTTCAAAATCTGATTTTATCCCTTGCAAATCTCCTTCATTTTCAACTGAAAAGTCTCTTTTCAATCTGATCATCCTTTTGCAAAATATCTTTGAAATCTGATATGATTTGCCTTTGAAAATCTAATTTATCCTCTGATAAATATCTTCCCATAAGTTCATCTGTCAAGTTTTGAAATCAAATAAATATACTTGTTCCATTCTGTGCAAATCTAATCTTTATTTCATATCCCCAAATCTGATCTTCCTGGAAAAATCCTCTGACTTCAAATATCTTCAAAAACCTCCGGGAATAAACATTTAAAGTTTTGCAATAAAAAACTATAGAATTCCCTTTTAAAATTTATCCTGTGCACATTCTAAAGCCTTTGAAATCCTCACTTTTCTACATTTTTCCTAGACTTCACCAGAAATTGACATGTGTCACATGCTGATTCACTGCTATAAACTGGTTTTCAACTATACCTTTAACCCTGGTTACCTTTTCTTCTTTGTCTCTGAGTCTCATGAAATTTCTGCTAACCATGGTTAAATCTGGCGACTAACCTCAGTCTCACAGTCTCTAAATAAATTTCCACTTAGCATCTTTAACCAACGACCATGCGACCAACCTCTAGCGGCTAACTCCCATTTGGAAACCACACGACTAGCGGTTACCTCCTTGTCACAATGGTTATCTTATCCTTCTGGCTACTTTGCGACTAACTGCTAGCGGTCAGTCACCAAGTCTCGATGGCTATCTTCTACATTTCTTGACCGCGTGACTAATCACTAGTGGTCAGTTGCCAAGTCTCTGAATCTTGGCAGTGATCTTTATTCCTTCTCTCAACTGCGCGACCAGATGCCATGTGTCCTCCTTTGCCACATCATCACTTCTGAAAAATTTACTTACCTTTGAATTTTGGACATAGAAACCGAGGCATCAAATGATTGGGTGCACATGTGGATAGCCTCCTCTTCTTCCTTCAAATTCATATGTTCTTGTTTTTCCTTATATGCATTTCAAAATGCTTCTAAGGCATGAATGTGGGATTAAATTTCCATATGGGTTGAAAGCATTTTTGAAATTTGGGTCAAAATATGGGGTCCTACCATGCACTCCAACCTCTAGCACCATAGAGCCCACCAAGAGCCTCTAGGCTCTCTTTCTTATTTCATATACTGTGCGTTGGAGTATATAAATGTCAAAAATGCCACTACCTAGCAAATGTGGGATAATGTCTCTTTGAGTTTCTTTATGGGTAGTTTAGACAATGATGCACATAGGTGACTGTATCTCGCGAACCAGGAAGAATTTTGAAAATTTCTCTAGTTAGAATCTAGAGAATTAGATTTGCGACAACATATCTAAAAATGAGCTCAATCCAACAGTTGAATAAAAAGTTATGCCCCCCGCAATATGACGGTGTTTTTTGTTTCTGCAAATCTGTGTTCTCTCTTTTTAAAACTTTGTTTCTTTATTCAATGTGTGGCTTCTTCTTCTCAAATCTGTGCAACACTCTCCTCCAATGCATGGTCTCCTTCAATGTTCTCCAATGTGTAGCCTTCTGGACAATGTATTTTTTGCAATGTTTTGATATATTGTGCTGATCTCCAAATCTGTGGAAATACACTTGACATTGGCAATGGTTTTGTTATTATTTGTTTCCATTCACTTCATGCTGCATAAGCATTGGTATTGGTATGATTTCCTCCTTCATGGAATAAGACTAAAATAAATATCAAGAGCAATAACTTCAAAGCACAAAAATATTGGGGGTTTCACTGATCAATGAAGCTGAAAACTTGACAAGTTATTCTTTATGCTCTATGAAATTCATTTACATTGCTCATGTACCTCAAACTTACACTCACACTCTGAATCCAAACCATTATGCAATCTTTTCACAAAGCATCCAACTGGCGGTTTTCAAAATAACTTCACATTTCTGCAAACTGATCACATATCTGCAAGACTGCCCAATAATACCAACTGGCCTTTGGAAGGGCTTTGAAAATTGTCTGGATAATTCTTTGCAAGCATGGGAACTGGAAGGTGCATTCATCTCAAGCATCTTGTGCATAATCACCAATTGGACTGGCTTGAAAACACTAGGATCAAAATATAATGAAATACAAAGTGAGCCATTTCGCTATATTCTGCAATCAACAATTTGCAAACCTTGCCAGAAATGCAACTTGAAAAGACATCATATCACTTCTTGAAGATCCGTCACTTGGAAGAATGAAATATTCATCCATATTAAATACTCATGCAAAAGGGATTCATTAGATTCATTCTCAGGTACGAGATGCAACTAATCAAACTTTACAATTCAGAATACAGTGCAAGTGCAAAGGCTGAAACATCATAAATCTCCTTCAAATTGATCATTGCAAAATTGCTAATTCATGCTCTAAAGCTTCACCATCAGGTAGGATAGTACATTTATATGCAATGAGGATGGTCTCATAATCGAATCCTGGAAACAACTTTCAGACAGAAAGTTATCATTTCCTCAAAATGAGCATTCAATAAATTTGATTCCATTATGTACTGCAAACTAAATAAACTGCGTCTGAAACTGAATTCATAAAGTCACCAAAATAAACCTTCAGAATCTGGACCATCTGATCATGGAATAAATTTCATGTGTAGAATGCAAAACCCCAGTTGTCTTCTCTAAAAACAAACTATTCAACTTATACCAATCTGCAAATGTTAGCATCTTAACACTTTTCTGAACTTTAACATAGTGGAAAAGTAGAAACTGAATTTAGAATTAGCATGGAGAAGTAATCAACCGGATTGGTCAAAGTTTGAAAATATTAAAATGAGTTCAATCCTAGGTCTACTATGCAGAACAACCTTCAATTATGTTTGACCTCGAACCGGGTGCAAATAGGGAAACTACAAAGTATGCCATTTAATTCTGAATTTTGCTTTTTCAGTGAAACTTTAATAAATTGGAAATGTAAGTGCTCTGGCAAAGTTGATAAATGGATTGGCAAGAATCTGTAAATCTTCAAATAGGTGCACTCCTATGTTTAAAATATGAGGGAAAACTCAATTATCCAAACTGTTCAACCGGGTATACATTTTCAAGAGCTCAAAGTGGACAACTTAGTAATTCTGTACTTTAAAACTCAGGAAATCAGAAATATTTACTAACAAAATGGTTCTAGAAAACTTGTTATTTAATTTCATAGGGATCTGCAAACTAGAAATATTGGTTCATTTTCATGATTACAATACCTGGGAACACACCATGATGTTATACCTATCCATCTAATCAAAGATACAGGTCTTCAAAATAGGGTATTCAGAAATCTGCATTCAACCACTTTTGGAAACTTAACAAAGTGCCAACGGAATCAGACTGGCAAATTGCTCAAATGGATTCATCATGATCTAGGATCTAGAACATAAGCTCTCTGATATGCATGCAACACATTCCCAACATGATGGCTTATGAAACTCAATAGGGTGAAAGATATTCAGAAGCAAACTAGGCCCCGAACAGCAAAATAACACTTTAGCAAAATGCAGAATTAGGTGACCCCCTCAAAATGACTACTCCCTAAACATGTCAAAATTAGAATTTAGGAGCTGAGACCCACTGCATATGTGAAATGAAATTTATTGAAGCCTTTTCCCAATTGGTACCTCATGAAAATCATCCGGACATCTTTTTCAAGCATTCTAACTGAGCCTTCTCACACAAATTTTCAAGGGTACAACTTTGCTTAACTGAAAAATTCAACATGGTCACTCCAAATTTGTTCCAAATTTAGAAGTACCAATAGTGGCTCTGACTGAGGATGGTTAAATGCAAGTTTATACTGAGAACCATAGATCTCTGGAGTAGCAAACCACCCCAAAACTTTTAAAAATAAGATTTTGTCCTTTTCTCTTTCTCTTCTCACTTTACCTCTCTTCTCAAAAAATGGGGAAACCTCTAACTGAAAGAAAACAAACAACTAAAAGGGAAATAAATTGTACAATATGTATATTAGCTACAAGAGGCCCAAAGCCCCAAAACTGAGATCAACTCTTACCTCTGTCAAACACAAAGCTCTCTGTCCCATGTTTCAAAAATATGATAACAGTGCCACTCTTATCTGTCTGATCCAATCCACTGTCATCCTGTATCAACTCATCATATGACAAAAAATATGCATAGTCTTCATATGAGCTTCCATAAACATCAGGAAAATTTTCATCATAATAATTTTGTGGCATATATATGTCACAGTCATTAGATAAGAACATACTTTGATATCTGTAACATTTATCATCTCTCATTTGTAAACCACAACTGAAAAACTCACCACCCAACTAAAAGGAGGGATACTCAACCTCTGTCATATTGCTTGGGAAAGCATAATTAGGTCCATTCACTTCCATCATTTGCACATCATGCAAAATCTGAGAAAACTCATTACCTTGGATATGATCAAACTTAGGACATGGAGCAATAACCTCTTTATCAAAAATAGGAGCACCTTGCAGCTTATCATCATCAAACAAGCTCAAAAAAGTGGTGGGTGGGAGGGAAAATACCAGCAAAGTGAAATTTTTCCAATGAAACTTGAGCCACTAATTGACCACTATTTAATAGTTCAAAGGTAGATTTAAAATCAAAACAAGATTCAAAATTCACACTATTCTCCAAATCAGTACTTAACTCCATATTTAGATTTTTTGCATCTACTGAATCTGAAACCATACTGAAAATCTCATCATTTGATAAATCAAACTGAATTTTATTGTAGCCTAATGAAGAAGGAGTGCAAGAAGAAACAACATCACATATGTCAAAATCAGAATGTAGTGATTCATTTTCCTTGTCAAAATCAATATGTGTTGGACATGAAAGTTCAAAGCTTCCATTTCTTGAATATCTAAGATACTCAAAAGATAAAATCTCTACAATTTGTTCACTGTGAAGGGAAGACGGGTCATCTTCTTCATTTATCTCCTTACTGTCTTCTTGCACGATGCTGCAAATTTCTTCTTGGTTGGAGTCTTGTAGTGAAACCTCTGAAATCATATCTTCTTGTGTAAGGTCCTCACTACAAACACTTATGTCTCCATCATAGTTGTCTTCTTTCTGGTTGCATATATCTTTCTCATTATCTTGTTGTTCATAAAGCTTTATATCAATATCATAATCAGCAATATCTTCACCAGCAGTAGACCCTTCATCACCACTAAACATATATTCATCTTTATCACTTTCAATATCATTAAATTCAGATTCACTGTCAGATTTATCATTAGATTCTTCAATAATCTCAGAATTTTCAGATTCACTATCATTGCTTTCAACATCAGATATATCTTTAGAAGAAACATCTTCTAAATCTTTTATTCATTCAATAACTTGCTGAAAAAATTCTACCCTCTGAACCATTGATAACTTACATGTATAAGAGAAACAAAGTTCAACAAATAAATCAACCCATACATACTCCTGAGGACAAAAAATGATACCATAACCTTGTAACTTATCAGCAAATCTTATGTAAAAATCACTTGGTGATTCTCCTTCCTCTCTGCTCATGTGTTCCTGAAAATGTAATACCACCTTTCCTTGAAGCTTTTGCCTCAACATAGCTATCTCTATTTTAATAAGATCAAACTCTGATATAAAATATTTTGATTCAGATATGTCATGTTCTTCATTATGCTCTTCTTCATTGTATTGCTCTATATCACTAAGCTTCTCAAAATCACTAAATCTTTTAGTAAAACAAGCCTCTAATGCTTCCATGGATTCTATTGAGCCATGAGGTAGGTCTTTAAAAAAATCTCTTGCAACATCAACTAAGGACATTACAAAAAGCTTCATCAATACATCCTCATGTGAGATATTATGATTGTCTACGAAATCAGCAAATTTTTCTAAATGTTCCTCAGTTGTCTGTTCATCACAACCAGTAAACTTTGGTAAACATGCCCTAACCCTTGATGGAATATGGTTTGGATATCCAGGGATACCCTCAAAACTAATTGCCCCAAACAAAATATTACCACTCTGATCACAAGAATATGACATCCTAGCAGTAAAAAAGGATTACAAATTGCCACTCTCATTTATTACATATCTCAAAACTTTGAAATATGTAAACCTCTTTTACACCTGATTCCTTTTTTCTTTAGTGTTCCAATAACTTGATAAGGAGAACTATTAAAACTTTGTGAAATACCTAGATGTACTTGAGCTTCTGCAAATATGTGATTTGAAAACACCTCCAAATCAGTTGTATTGTAAAGCTGCCAATTTGCTGCAGAGAAAAAAAAATATTTGCAACTGGCTGAGATATTTTTTCTAGCTCTGACTTCTTTAAATCAGTAATCTCACATATACCACACATAAAGCCCTTTATTGATTCCTTAATTGGCTACATCCATAGCCACAGGAGCCCAAAAATATGTTGTCACTGTCACTGCAAGTCCACTGTCTTTTTCAGTTTCTCTTTAACATGCACACTGGTGCAAATCAGAGAACTCAGAGTCGCCACTCACCAGTAATGAGATTATTTTGATACCATCTTGGAGAAACTTAAAACTTTCAGATACTTTGCAGAAAACAATAGACAAACTTGACTCATGTTATAAATCATAAGGAATATATCTTTTCTTTTGAAATCTAGACTCTATAACTGTCTCTCTTAACCAAACTCCGGGATGACTCAGCAAAGTTTTAAACTTTCTATCTTGTTTGATTCCCCAGTAGAGTAGCCAATTTGTTTTATTCCTCATATTGTAAACATAGGATTGCACCTATTTGAATATTTATAGATTCCTACCAATCCATTTATCCACTTTGCCAGAGCACTTCCATTTCCAATTTATTAAAGTTTCACTGAAAATGCAGAATTCAGAATTAAATGGCATACTTTGTAGTTTCCCTATTTGCACCCGGTTGGAGGTCAGACATAACTGAAGGTTGTTCTGCATAGTAGACCTGGGAGTGAACTCATTTGAATATTTTCAAACTTTGACCAATTTGGTTGATTACTTCTCCATGCTAATTCCAGATTCAGTTTCTACTTTTTCACTATGTTAAAGTTCAGAAAAGTGTTAAGATGCTAACATTTGCAGATTGGTATCAGTTGAATAGTTTGTTTTCAGAGAAGACAACTGGGGTTTCGCATTCTAAACATGACAATGATTCCATGATCAGATAGTCAAGATTCTAAAGGTTTATTTTGTTGACTTTATGAATTCAGTTTCAGAGGCAGTTTATTCAATTTGCAGTGCAGAATGGAATGAAATTTGCTGAATGCTCATTTTGAGGAAATGATAACTTTATGTCTGAAAGTTGTTTCCAAAATCTGATTGTGAGACCATCCTCATTGCATATAAATGTACTATCCTACCTGATGGTGAAGCTTTAGAGCATGATTTAGCAATTTTTCAATGATCAATCTGAAGGAGATTTATGATGTTTCAACCTTTGCACTTGCACTGTATTCTGAATTGTAAAGTTTGATTAGTTGCATCTCATACCTGAGAATGAATCCAGCGAATCCCTTTTGCATGAGTATTCAATATGGATGAATATTTCATTCTTCCAAGTGATGAATGTTCAAGAAGTGATCTGATATCTTTTCATGTTGCATTTCTGGCAAGGTTTGTAAATTGTTGATTGCAGAATATAGCGAAATGGCTCACTTTGTATTTCATTATCTTTTGATCGTAGTGTTTTCAAGCCAGTCCAATTGGTGATTATGCACAAGATTCTGGAGATGAATGCACCTTCTGATTCCCATGCTTGCAAAGAAGTATCCAGACAATTTTCAAAGCCCTTCCAAAGGCCAGTTGGTATTATTGGGCAGTCTTGCAGATATGTGATCAGTTTGCAGAAATGTGAGAAGTTATTTTAAAAATCGCTAGTTGGATGCTTTGTGAAAAGATTGCATAATGGTTTGGATTTAGAGTGTGAGTGTAAGTTTGAGGTACATGAGCAATGTAAATGAATTTCATAGAGCATAAAGGATAACTTGTCAAGTTTTCAGCATCATTGATCAATGAAACCCCCAATATTTTTGTGCTTTGAAGTTATTGCTCTTGATATTTATTTTAGTCTTATTCCATGAAGGAGGAAATCATACCAATACCAATTCTTATGCAGCATGAATTGAATGGAAACAAATAAAAACAAAACCATTGCCAATGTCAAGTGTATTTCCACAGATTTGGAGATCAGCACAATATATCAAAACATTGCAAAAAACACATTATCCAGAAGGCTGCACATTGGAGAATATTGAAGGAGACCATGCATTGGAGGAGAGTGCTACATAGATTTGAGAAGAAGAAGCCACACATTGAATAAAGAAACAAAGTTTTAAAAAGAGAAAACATGGATTTGCAAAAACAAAAAACACTGTCATATTGCGGGGGGCATAAATTTTTATTCAACCATTGGATTGAGCTCATTTTTAGATATGTTGTCGCAAATCTAATTCTCTAGATTCTAATTGAAGTGATTTTCAAAATTCTTCCTGGTTTGTGAGATACAGTCACCTATGTGCATCATTGTCTAAACTACCCATAAAGAAACTCAAAGAGACATTATCCCACATTTGTTGGGCAGTGGCATTTTTTGACATTTATATACTCCAACGCACAGTATATGAAATAAGAAAGAGATCCTAGAGGCTCTTGGCGGGCTCTATGGTGCTGGAGGTTGGAATGTATGGTAGGACCCCATATTTTGAGCCAAATTTCAAAAATGCTTTCAACCCATATGGAAATTTAATCCCACATTCATGCCTCAGAAGCATTTTGAAATGCATATAAGGAAAAACAAGAACATATGAATTTGAAGGAAGAGGAGGAGGTTATCCATGCATGTGCCTAGTCATCTAATGCCTCATCTTCTGTGCCCAAAATTCAAAGGTAAGTAAATTTAGCAGAAGTGGTGACGTGGAAAAGGAGGACACGTGGCATCTAGTCGCGCAGTCGGGAGAAGGAATAAAGATCACCACCAGGATTCAGAGACTTGGTGACTGACCGCTAGCAGTTAGTCGCATAGTCATGAAATGCAAAAGATAGTTTCCGAGACTTGGTGACTAACTGCTAGCGGTTAGTTGTGAAGTAGCCAGAAGGAGAAGATAACCACCACGACAAGGAGGTAATCGCCAATCACGTGGTCACCAGATGGGAGTTAGCCACCAGAGGTTGGTCGCATGGTCACCAGTTAAAGATGCTAAGTGGAAATTTATTTAGAGACTATGAGACTGAGGTTAGTCTCCAGGTCACTGGATTTAACCATGGTTAGTGAAAATTTCATGAGACTCGGAGACAAAGAAGAAAAGGTAACCAGGGTTAAAGGCACAGTTGAAAACTAGTTTATAGTAGTGAATTAGCATGTGACACATGTCAATTTCTGGTGAAGTCTGGGCAAAAAGAAGAAAAGTGAGGATTTCAAAGACTTTAGAATGTGCACAAGATAAATTTTAAAAGGGAATTCTATAGTTTTTTATTGCAAAACTTTAAATGTTTATTCCCAGAGGTTTTTGAAAATAGTTGAAGTCAGAGGATTTTTCCAAGAAGATCAGATTTGGGGATATGAAATAAAGATTAGATTTGCACAGAATGGAACAAGTATATTTATTTGATTTCAAGACTTGACAAATGAACTTACGGGAAGATATTTATCAGAGGATAAATCAGATTTTCAAAGGAAAATAATATCAGATTTCAAAGATATTTTGCAAAAGGATGATCAGATTGAAAAGAGACTTTTCAGTGGAAAATGAAGGAGATTTGCAAGGGATAAAATCAGATTTTGAAAAGACAAATGAAGTCAGTTATTAATAAAAATATCAGATATTTTGAAAAGGAGGAATGAGTGAAATCAGATTTTAAGAAGTGGGACAGGTGTATGACAAACATGAATTTTAGGGTTTATTTCTCTTCTTTATATTCTCCTCTTCTCTCTATTTTTGAGGGTTCTGATTTCAGGTTCCTATTCTGGTTCCTGTGGAGGTTCCTGGTCTTGTTCTTGTTCCTATCTTTGTTTGGTTCAGTACAAGTTACCATTGGTTTGAAGATTTCTATTTGTAAAGCATACTTCTATATCATGCTTAGTTCTTGAGTTTATAGTCTGGATATCTAGAAACAACTTGGATTAATGAGAATACAGTGCAGTTCCTACTCATTGTTGTCTTGTCTCTTTTAACTGTGTTTATGCTCTAGTATAGTTCATTTGTAAGGCATCTGAAATATACCTACTACAAGGTAGTGTGTTTAATTATTTGTGAGTCTTTCTCAAGGAGAGAGTTAAATTTTGTAAATGATTTCAGAGAGCGGGACATGGTTATGAAGATCTGATGAAGAAGTATTGAGTTGAGTAGATTGTTTGTAAGGCATCCAATCTGGATTGTATGAAGTTTGTAAGGCATTTTTCAGTATTGCATTAATTTATTATTGTTGACATATGTTTTCATTGACTCTTTGCCCAAGGAATAGGCACTGACCTAGAGTTTGTTGAACAAGTGTTTTCTCCATTCATTTATACACAAATTAATCAATTTCATCTAGTTTTTAGAACAAATGAGCTGAACTCATTAAGGACTCATATCAGCAGGATATTGTCCATTTTCTAGATTCCTTAGAGAGTGAATCATTAGGTTATCCCTCCTGAAATCAAATGGAAGAAGGATGAAATTCCTTGTCTCATTGGTTCATGTTATCAAAACCATAGCTTGGCTTATAATACTCTATTTCAGATCGATCATTGCAATCTCTAAAGTACTCTATAAGTTGTTACAGTGAGGTTTTAGGTGCATAGCCAGTGAATGAAATAATTCACCAAATACATAGGCTGAAGTATCAGTAATCTTTAATATGTAATACCTACCTGAGTCTGTGGAGCTCAAAAATGAAGGAGGTGATAATAGGTATCCCCAGTGTTATCAAATACCTTAGCAATTATCCTTTCTCTTGCCTAAAATAAGTTGCATTCAATTATATGAGGTATATTGTCATCATTAGGTAAGTGTTGCAAGAAAAAGTGCTAACAATTCCTAAATGGAATACTTGAAGAAGAGGTATACATTGAGCAACTAGAAGGGTTTATAGATCCAGACAAGAGGAACATGGTATGTAGACTTCACAAATCCTTGTATGTATTAAAACAAGCTCCTAGAGCCTAGTATGAATGACTTCATTCCTATCTAATAAGTATTGGATTCATAAGGACTAGTGAAAACAGTAATCTTTATTTGAAAGAAGATACTAATGCTAACACTTTGATTGCTGAAATATTTGCCGATGACATCATATTTGGAGGCAACGATATGCTATGCAAATAATTTTCTGATGAGATGAGAAAAGAGTTTGAGATGTCTATGTTTGTAGAGATCAAGTTCTTTCTTGGTCTACAGATCATTCAACAAAGTGAATGTATTTTCATTACACAGTCCAAATACATCAAAGAGGTTCTGAAAATATTCAAGATGGAAGATTCCAAACCTGTTGGAACACCAATGGCTACTAGATGCAAATAAAAAAAGGAAGACAAGACAACAAAGGTAAATCAAACTTTGTATAGATCAATGATAGGAAAACTCATGTATGTTGTACACACTAGACTAGATATTGCACATGCAGTATGAATTGTTGCTAGATTTTTTGCTAACCCTAGGGAATCACATATGACTGTTGTGAAAAGAATCTTAAGATATCTGAAGAATACTAAGAAATTTGGATTATGGTATAGAAGAGAAGACAAATTTAAACTAAAAGTCTTTATTGACACTGACTGAGCTGGAAATCTTGATGACCAAAAGAGCACAACTAGAGGAGCATTCTTTATGGGTGACAGAATTGTCACATGGATTAGCAAGAAGCAAGGATGCATCTCTCAGTCTACTGCAGGAGCAGAATATGTTGTTGTCACTGCAAACTTCTCAAATATTGCATGGATCAAACAGTTGCTGGAAGGTATGCATATGAAGATCTCACAACCAGTGATTATCTATTGTGATAACACTAGTGCAATAAACATTTCCAAGAATCTAGTCATGCATGCAAAGACTAAATTCATTGCAATCAAGTATCATTATTTAAGAGAACAAGTTCAAGAAAAAGAGGTGACACTTGAGTATGTGCAATCAAAAGAATAATTGGCTGATATCTTCACTAAGCCACTGCCCAAGATACATTTGAGCACTTGAGAAAGAGACTAAGGGTCAAACCCTTGTCTACCAGTTAGTAAAGGACTGAAGGCTGCATTAGCCTATATACCCTCAAAATATCATTCATGTTGATGCAAGCAAAAAGATGAACCTCAAAGCTACATCTATATATAGAAAAGGTATATATCATAACCGAGCACCAGAGCATATTGTTGTATTGCTGATGGATAAGGGAAATTCAAGGAATATATTATGGATAGTATAAAATAATTGTTTGACATAAATGTTTGATATTTGTAAAATATTTGTTGGGCATTGTTGTCAAAGGGAGAGAATGTATCCATATTATCATAAGAAATTATTCATTATCATATTAATCCAAATAGGGAGAGATCATATCCATAGGGAGAGAATTTGTATCAAGGAATAATATACAAAGGGAAAGTTGCTAACAAGAGACAGAGACATCAAAGAAGAAGAACTATCAAAAGAGAGAAATTGACACAAGAAGAGAACACAACACATCAGTACAAGAAACACAGAAAGCTGCAAGAATCAAATCTAAGCTAACACAAAGCTTACCAGTGGTCAGACATTTTTATAGGTTATCAAAACAAACTATTTGGTAATTTGATGAATCTCAACAATTGTATTTCATATTGTATTATAAATAGTATAGTGTGATAATATAGTATGTTTCCATCAATGCAAAAGGGAGAGATTGATGACATGTAACTGATTGAATATTTGATAATGTTAAGTTGAAGATGATGCAAGACATTAAATCAGTTAATGGTTTGTATTGTCATTGATGTCAACTTGATATCATCTATATTGTCATGTACATAATGCCAAAGACTTCAGAGAATCAATGGAACAGAGATTATGCTTTCAACAGTGCATAAAAGTCAAGTATTCACTAAGTGACAGACAACACTGATGGAGTGCACACCATCGGTAAAGGCAAAGAAAAAAATTCATATTGATACCCAATGAGTAGAAGACAATATTTCCCAATGAAGAAAATTCATAGTGATACCCGACGAGCTGAAAATAGAGTTTCCTGACGAGAAAAATCCAATGATGCCCGACAGATGGAGATCCCGAAGCTGACTAGAGTCACACCAACGGAACTGGCAGTTATCACCAATGACTAACTATAGATTTGACCGAGAGAATAGAGAGTTCAGAAAATGACAAAATATCTAGCTGGCAGAGCTTAAGGATAGACTTAACTGGTTGTTTTATTTGTTTTATTTGACTAGAGTTAAGTAATTGATTTAAAGAAGATTTGTACAGTCAACAAGAAGATAACTATAAGATAAATTAGGAGTTAAATCTTTAAATCAAATTGGCTAGATTATTTTTCATGCGAAGAATTAAGAATCAAAAAATAGTGAATATCATGTCTATATTAGAGACAAGCATAATTCATTTTACATAATCAAACACACAGGAAGGGGAGTAAATAGAAAGAGGATGCTGAAGAGAAATTGATGAAGAAGAACTTCATACAGTCTTGATCAATCAAGATGAAGAAGAGTTAAAGAATTCTGCAGACACTGATGAACAATGAAGCACAGCATCATAGAGAAGAAAGTGTGGAGCACAAAGAATTGAATTGATACATTGATCAAAGAGGTAATGTACTTAAATAGATCTGAAAATCTGCAATTCAAGTTGCATTAGAAATAGGTCATAGTGTTTCAGTTTAACCATTGAAGCATCAAGTCTCTTAACAGAGTAGGACTTAACAGTCTTCTATATATTGAGGTACATACCAAGGAGTACCAAAATGGTTGATTCATGAAAGTAGCATTGAAATTTCCTAAAGCCTATTGATAGTCTAAGAAGAAGGCTGATTCAAGGATGGTAGCAAGATTTTCCTAAAGCCTATTGACAGTCTAATAAGGAGGCTGATTCAAGGCTGGTAGAAAATAGATGCTTGATACTAAGTGACAACCTCTATGTATAAAATCCTCTAACAAGGTCACACCTAACAGTGTGTTTGTAACCTTTAACAGGGTTGGCTCCTAACAAGGCTCACTTTAGAAGAGTGAAAATTTGAGGTACCAGACGTAGTGGTTTTCCCTTAACAGGGTTTCCATGTTAAAATCCATGTGTTATGTGTGTATGGTTATTACTTTACTATTTTACATTTCACATATGCATTTCTAGATTGATTGGTATACTCTGCATATTTACTGAGTGTTGGTAAATAGTTTTACTGCTTATCGGTAATCAAGGAGAATAAGGACAGACAAGGAAAACCGATAGACAGTTAAATCATTATTATTATTTCATGGCATGCATCTTGTAGGGACTTAATAATCTGAGGTTTATTGATTGGTGGCTAATGTTTAAAGGATAACTTTTGAAGCCGCTGATTCACCCCCCCCCTCTCAATTATTATTAACATCAATCTATGTATTGTTCTTCATAATGGTCTAGGCATTGAATAAATCTAAGTATGTCTTGGTCATGCTAAAATACTTGCTAGTTCTAAATATTGTTAGAGACAACTGGTCTTGTATTAATCTCAACTATTGATACCCCATTTAAGGTCAAATCATCATTTATCAAAGCAACATTAGCTAAGAAATCTGCCATAATGTTTTTGGACCTTTCTATCTAGTTAATATTAAAGGCATCAAAAGACTTAATTTGGTCCCAAATAGAATGCTTATACATTTTCAATTTTTTTATTTTTCACAGCATATTTGGACCTAACTTGGGCTACTACTAACTCTGAATCACCATAAACTTTTAGACATTTTATTCCATGTTTAGCAGCAATGTCTATCCCTAAAAACAAAGCCTCATGTTCTGATGTATTGTTTGTACATTGGAATGATAACAAAAAAGAATATTTAAATGTTTTACCTGATGGAGAAATAAGTAAAACACCAGCTCTTGATCCCTCCTTAGAACAAGCTCCATCAAAATACATCTGCCATAAACCATCATTATGTGTAATCAACTCCTTCACTAAGGGATCAACATTTTTACATTGATGAGTACTCCTCTTCACTCCTAAATTCTCCATGTCAATATCTACAAAGTAATTGATATTATCATTTTCATGTAACTCAATAATATGAGGTTTCCTACCTTATCTGCACACCTTGACATTATTCCTAGCAATATTGAAAGTGGCATAAGATAAATCACACTGAATATTGCCCCCCATTGAAGCACTCCATTTCTTGGATAGAAACATGCCATAATATGGTGGGATATTTACCACCAATATAGTCATTGTCAATACTATATCAGGGCATATAGCTAACTAATAAGGTATGACCTCAATGGTACCAACAACATGGAACTCTCTTGAATCCATTGCTTGACATCTCCCATGGGTAGTATCAACTTGTAATCCCATGGATCTCATGATTTATGTAGGCATGAAAGTATTGGATGCTCCTGAATCTATCATGCGGTTTTTGAGCATCTTACCATTAATTACCAATGTTAGGAAAAAAGGATCAACAATTCCTGTAGAAGTATTTGTGTTTAGATAAATCTAAGGGATCTTAGGAATCATTCCCTTGGGCTCTTTTCCCTTATTGTTAGATTTCTTTTCAACATATGCTGGTTTTTGAGGTTTCATTGGAGATACACTATTTAATACTGAAAGGACCTTTTCTTTATGTTCCTTTATCCTCATTATTTCTATATATGGGACCTTGACAGTCATCTAAGATAGACACTGGCCCATATTAAATGGAGTATATTTCACATCAGAGGATTTTGGTTTTTCTACAATTATATTATTATCCTCTATTTGTATATTCAGAGTAGGCTCTTCCTTTTTGGATTTCTTATTTTCAACTTTGGAAGAGGAAGTACTTGTTTCTGGCACTTTCATTTTTCCCTCAAGTACATCTATTGGATCACTAGTTTTGCTTACAATTTTGACCCTAGGTTTATTTGCATTTTCCCCAGGTCCATCTCTTTTTGGTATATACTTGGCATTTGTTTTGTTTTCCTTGATAAAGATGCCTGTTGGCTGACCTCCTACATTACCAACTACGTACTCTATTTCTCAATTTGTAGTTACTTCTTTCTTTATTTACTAGATCAACAATGATTCTAGCCTTTTCTTCATCAGAAGGTTTTCTTATTGTGGTAGATTCTTGACTATTCTGAGCATAGCATCTTATATAATCAACCTCCTCTTCTTCACTATTATATAGGACTTGTTGGTGATATACCTTCATTATTCCTTGTGAACCATACATGTCATGGTTCTCAACTTTGTCTTCATAATCTATTTCAGGGCATGCATAAGTATTTTATATATCACATCTATTATGATCACATATCTCACCCTCTTCACCTTCTTTCTCTTCATTGGCACTTATATCTAGGGCTACAACACAAAAATCAGGGTTGTGTGGAGCTCGACAAGCCTCACACCAATAAGTGTCACTACACATATTTACAACATTTTTGTGTATAGGGTCAGGGGTTCTATTTTCTTGTTTATCTTTTCTTGGTGGAACAATAGGCTTTCTATACTTGAACTGGGTACCATAGTGATGATTCTACATAATATTGTGTAGATTATAATTATTGTTATAGGATTGTCTACTGTTTTGTGGAGCCTTGTATTCTTTATATTCAGGTTCTTTTCTCCTACTAAAACATGCATCATCTCATCTTCCCATTTTCCCATACACCCTTCTATTAATTTTTATATTTACTACTATCTTATATGCATCTATAAGACTCCTAGGATTTTTATCTCTAAGAGCATAACCCATCTTAGAATCAAAAATATTTAGATATGTAGATAGACATACCTTTTCATCCAGTTTAATCTTTTGAAAAAGTTTGTGCATGGATCTTTGAAATCTTGTTTTGAATTCAGTAACCTCTTCATTGAAGTTTTTCTTTATGTTATTGAATTCATTTAATAAGAACCCTTCATTTGTTTTGTCACCATACTGATCTTTGAATAAATCTATTAATTCTTCCATAGATGCTATAGAACCACTAGACCATCCTCTAAACCATTCCATAGCATCTTCTACTTAGGATTGAACAAATAGCTTCATTATGACATCTTCATGATTAATATTCAAATCATCTATGATATCTATAAACTTTATCAAATGAACTTCACAAGAAATAACATTGTTTATTGAAAACTTTGGGAGTTTTTCTCCAATATCATTAGGTACTACATTTGGATAACCATGAATGCTAATAAATGTAAATTGTTTTTACCTTTGTGGATGTAATGTCTTGCTTTGAAATTTTTCATCATCCTGGAAAGAGGTAGTTTTGGCTTTTAAAGATGTAGTATTTTCAAAACCGTCATAAGAATACTTAGAATATTGAAAAAATTCAATCCTCTTCTTCATATCCAAAGTGGCAGCTTCAGCTTCTGCCTTTTCCAGAATATTTTCCATGGTTTCTTTCTCCCTTCTTGATATTTCAAGATCAATGTCTAGCTTAGAAATTTTCTCTGTCAGGACTTTATGAGTTTTTGGTTCCTCAACTTCATTTTCAGTAACTTTCTTTTTTCCTTTATCTCTAAAGGCTTGAGGACCAAAACCGTTGTGAGTGATTGGAGTCTCTTGGTCTCTACGATACCTCTCAACATTTTTTACTTCTTGATGTATTAAAGATATTATTCTAAATGTATCAACATCTTTTTGATCATTTTTTTTTCTTTTTATGATCTTTTTCTCTCTTATTTTGCTGAATAATGGCCAACTACCTCATTAGGATTCTTTCTTCTTTAGCAAGCTCATCAGAAGGAACTTTGGAATCTGAACTAATAGTGTTAGTTCCTTCTCTCTCTAGAAGTAGTTGTAATTTCATATGTTTCTAATCCTAAGTCAGGGGCTTCTTCATACTTTGAGGTGTTCCCCTTGTGACTAGATTGATTATCATCTATCCTTCTAGTGTTGTTTTCTTCATATCTTTGAGAAGAGTCATTTATGTTATCTTGGTTCTTCTTCTCTCTCCAAGAAATTTTGGTCCTAGAAGTAGTTGGGATTCCACTATTGATGCAGGAGCATCCTGGGTGTAAGGGCAATCTTGCATCACCCAAAAATATTTATCTTTTCTTTTCAATAAGGGCTACCTTGTGCAGAGCTGCTATTTATGGAAACTTGCTATTTTTAGTAAGTTG
>MU226247.1:2610818-2622484 GCA_018584345.1 Thuja plicata
ATTCTGAAAGTTTGTAATTCCGCATTTGTGGAGATAATAAGAAGTCCATTTTCTGTTCTTGCAAATTGTTGTTGCTTCTCTGTTTCTGTTATGTGTTTGTGGTATTAAGGGGAGCACCCTTTATCAACTATCCAACTCAACTTCAGGATTATCTCTCATTATTGACCTAGTATTAATATTGAAAGGATGTGTATGAATAATGAAATTTACTTTAGCACCGATCACAAAGATTTTCTTTAGAGTCACCACCCAACACAAGTTGGGAGCACAACTTAAATATTAATACTATAAGAATGACTCAGGTAGGGAAACACAACTATAGACCCAAATTAACTTTTAAAATACCATAGATTTTCTTAAAATTCAACAAGATGTTGTAATCTCTATCCCCAGCAGAGTCACCAATTGGTTAGGGTTTTTTCTTGTAGGTTCTTAAAATAGTGTGAATGCTTGCTCTTTATATTTCCAATTTAACTTATGCAAGAGAAAGCCTAATTGCAAAGGAATAATTCCTTCTTTGACTTTGAGATCTACAGGATTAGGCGGTTGTACCTTCAAATGATTACTAACTTGCATTATCTATTATAGCGGATTAGGTCTCTTACTTGATTGCTAAGTGGCTTTTACTGTATCAAAAATTAGAAAGCTATGCAAATGAATATAATCAATCTGACAGAGAGCTTAGTAAGCCTAACCATTAATTTAACAGTCGAAAATAGTAATACAATAAGGATTCACATCCTTCTTCCTTTTGTAGTTCTTTGAACTTAGGAGGGTTAACCTAGTGATTGTCTCTTGAAGGAATCAACAAACTAAATTGTATTCTCTGATACAACTGCTTAAACTTATATGTGTTTGTAACTAAAATGTAAATGATTAATTTTTTATTGAATATTGGATGATGATTAAGTGTTTTCCAAACCCTAAACCAGTGCCTAATCCTTTGGCAAAGAGTTAATATCAAATGTAAATCCACAATAACTGATTAATGTAAATACATGCAATTTGGGTAGAATGCCTTAAAAAACTACTTTTCCCTCCAACACCCCTGTTAACAGATCCTAATACTAATGCTTAGCTCTCTAGGATCACCTGTAAGAATTACTCCTTCCTTGAAAGAACTCACAAGCAATTGCACAATCACCTTGTAATTGGTATATATAAAATGCCTTGCAAATTAAACATACAAGAGCCATAACACAAATATAAAGTGACAACACAAGATATAGGACAAAAACTAAAATGTATTTTATAGATATTGTTACTGCTTCAAATACATTTAATAGACAATAAGCACAAAAACTCAGACAAATTGAGTAGTCTGGCTTGCAATTATATTTCACTTCTCATATTCTTCTTCTTTTACAAAATAATACAAATGTTGAATATATAGTCTAAACCATCTTGGAATCCTTAAAAAATTAGGATGCAACAATATTTGAATGGTGTAATACCTAACCCTTCAAACTTAGAAGAAGAAAAAAAACAAGAAGACTCCAACCGGTGGAATGACAAAATATGAATACTATCAAATTAGACCTTGTAGACAGCTAAAATTGACCAAGTGTTTCTTAATCATCCAAATCTGCAAATCTCTGCCAATTGCCCTAAATCTCATTAAAATGCATTAAAATGGATCAAAATCATTCAAATGGACATTTATCAAGCAAATTAGACAAAATCAAAATTAAAATCAAAAGATTAAATAATCATGAAATCAAATAATCAAATATTAGCCTAAAAGGGATTAATCAAATTATATAATTGATTTTAACTAATTAATTGTATAGTTTTAAATCAGAAATCAAATCCAACCTATTCACCCTTACATGACTAATTTAATTAATTGATTGAATTAAATAAATCCTATTTTCTTTCAACACAATTTGATCAACCAATGAGAATTGAGTATTTTGTCTTCTTGTCCCACCCTTTGAGGACAACCATTTAAATGGTCCCCCCATTTGAAATCATTTGAGGGATAAAACTCAACCAAGCATTAACCCATGGTCAATTCACTCTACCCCCTACCCTTGGGAATTTTCTATAAATACAAGCCATTTTGTAAGCATAAGATATCCTAGAAAATTTGAATGCATAGCATCATTATTATAGGCAATTTGTTAGCAATTGAGAGCATTTTGATCATTTTTTAGAATCAAATTGTTGATAGGAGCATAATCATGAGCATTTGAGTTGCAAAGCACACACATCTTGAGCATTTGAGCTAGATTTAGGCATTTTGTATCAATTTTCTCATTCTAGGATTGTCCTTGAGAGAGATTAAGGTTGAAAGATCTTTCAACAAAGCTTAGTTAGAGAACCATGGGATGTCATGGATTTAATTATAATTATTACACTAAATTTTTATTTCTTTCCATAGAATTGTAGTTGTTAATCCTAATTTCATGAAGGTGTAATTTCTCACATACAAATGGTGCCCACCATGGGGCTTTAGGCCTCATTTTTCATCATTTTATCATATTTTTTTGTGTTTTGCTTTAATTTCTTGTTCATTTTGTAGAAAATAGGTAAAAAACCGTGTACAAAGGTTTAAGAGCCACCTACAAATTTTACTATATTTTTTATCTTACTTTCTTTGGCCGCGTATGAGATAAATTGTGCTACCTAGTTCTGTAAAGGGCCACATGTTAAAAACAAAAGACCGCCTATGATCTTTCAAGAGGCGCGTGCTATTACTCTTTGACCGCAATTTGCACATTCTATGCCTCTTGTGGTTTTTGTTTGGCCGCCTGTGGATTTTCCCGAGCTGCTTTTTAACTTTCAATTGCCACTTTTAAAGTTTTAAATTCTGCTTTCTAACAGTTAAAGTCACTTATTAGCTGTTAAATGCCACATAGAATTTATTTCTTTTTATCAAGTTCTAATTGATTTGTTCACTATTCTAACTCTCTATATTTTTTATTCCTGCAGATGAAAAATCATCCAAAAGTACAGAAACCAGAGAAAAGAGTGACAAGGCCTAGCAAAGAGGTAAGAGCACAAAATAAGCTTTCTAAACAAATTCATGCATCTAACATTTTGGAAAGTTTAAAAGAAGAGCATTTGTATGATCACTATATCAAAGTATTTTTTTGCATACAAAAATAAATTCCCTACTCTTTAGTTGATTTCTTGTATTTTTAGTTCTTTAAGCTTGATTTTGCAAAATTTAATCAAAAAGAACTTAGGAACATTTTGTCAATTGAATTTGCAAGTTTTTCTTCACTTTGTCCTTGTTGTGTTGACTAACTTGTTGGAGGAGCTGGAGTGGGAATGATCGCCACTAGGTCAGTAGCCAAAAAAAAAATACATCAAAAATGCGACTAGCCTTTGCTAGCTTATAAATAAGGTATTTTTCAAATCAAGCTTGCATTGCTTAAATTGTGGAAAATTATTTGAATCTAGCATAATTAGGGACACCCTATTATTTTCTATTCAAATGAGACATTAGGTATATGCTCTCAACTTTTCAAAGTTGATAAAAAGGCGAAAAGTGTCAAGTTTGGGTGGTAGAAAGAAAGGGAGGATTAATCGAACCACACACTTCATTTTTAAGAACCTCCTTGTCAAGGGGTTGAAAAAGAACAAAAAGTGCTTGAAGTGTTTTGAATGAAGGAAGACAATAGGGATATGCTCTTCACTCTTTGAGTGAATCAAATTCCCAAACTTGTTGGACTAAGTTCATTTTTTGCTTTCCATGTATGCTAGATTAAAATAGAGCTTTAAAGGGCCTACCTCCCGAGATTTGCCTTATGAGGACGGTGAGAGGAAATGACCCAAAGTGGGAGACAATCACTTTTTCTGCAATATCATCCAACCCACTATAAAAAAAATGCACTTTACCTTAATCGAAAAGTGACTAAGTCTTATGCAAGTCATCCTCACTTCCTTGAGTATTCCTTTGATATTGCACAAAATCATACTTTCATGTGTGTGGGAAGCCCGTAAGGGGGTAAAGGAACTTGACAATATTTAGAATGGAGGTGTGATTAAAACCTTGTTAAATAGTAAGCCTACCTTTTTAGAGCCATTGTTAAAAGCCATATTTTTTTGACTCTAGGTAGATTGCTTGGAAGAAATTCTTGTGTTATACCTGTAAAAACATCTGAGAACATACACTTTTAGTGTTGTTTTAGGGATATGGTGCAAATTTGATGTGTGTTTTGACTTTGTACTTCATTTTCACGCAAGAATTTTCTTTAACAGGTCTGATCAAAACCATTAAAGTTTTAAAATCCAAAAAATTGAAAATTTCAACTTTGATTAGCAAAGAGCCACATAAAAACAATTCTATGCTACCTGAAACTTTGAAACACCACCTAGAAAACTTTCATAAGCTGTGTAAGCCACTGGAAAGTGTCATGTGTAAACATTTTAAAACCGCCTATCAACAGGCCAAAGCCGTCTGTGAACTATAAAGTACCGCATAGAGGAATTCTAGTAACCACGTAACAACATTTAAAGGCCACCTATACATAGGCAAGTGCCACCCAGAAACAAAGAAGGACAAATAGGGGGCATTTCCTAAGGGTTTGGAAAGATTTTGAAAAAATATTTGGATACCCTTTTTGGAGTACTTGGTGTCAAGTTTATCAGATAGATCATATTATCCAAAAACATCTATAATGATGAATCTATTTAAAAGATGAATCAATCCTATGGAAAATCAAGATCAAAATCCCTATGGGACTCAATACGAAGAAGTTATTGAAGATGAAATTTTGGAAGCATTCCAAGATCCCAGGTTTATGGAGACAATGCACTTAATTTTGAAGAGGGATAAAGAAGCATATTTCAATAAATATGACACATTGATCTTAAGGATGGATGAGGAAAAAAAAAGGATACATCATCTAACAAGCCATCATTAAGATCAATTTGTCCTTTTCTTTATGATGATGGGCCATCTATATCTTCATCTTCTCTAAAAAAAGAGGAATTTGAGAGGAAAAAACCTATCTTGGATCAACATAAATGTCATGACCACCCTATTTGTGATCAAAAGAATGAAGAGCAAGGTATCACTCTCAAGAAAGATATAATGCACAAACCCCTATCTAGCAAGGTTTCTCCCATGGCCTTTACACCTTTCATCATTCATCCATCTCACCAAGCTTCACAAATATCCAAAATTCCTCCACCAAAGAGTGAGCCTAATGATGATACTTTTCACATTGACTATGTCTACCCTCAAGGGCTACCTCTAAAAGAAACCCAAGCTAATTTACATCATGCTGCAAATTGTTTCCATACTTCAATGATCTTGGACCCCAAAGCTTCATGTGCTTCAAGGCCTATTCAAAAGGATTCTCCATCAAACCTCCAAACATTCCCCACCCATATCCAAGCATCTACCTTGTCCTTAGAAGTGGCTCCATGTCAAGAGGATAATCCAAAGAGAAAATAAACAAGTATCAATAAAGATCAAGATCAAGATGTTATACAATCCCCTCCCATATTTGATGAAGGTCCCATATCCATAGAAGCTTGTGATGATCCCCTTGCACCCTTTCATGTCTTCCAAGTTGATATCCTTCCATTTAATGAACAAAGTACCCTTCCAAGTTTCATATCTTGTCCACTTCCTAATCAAGATCAAGATATTCCTTCCACCATTTCCAATGAACATATTTAAAATCAAGAGAAAAGCACCCTTTCTGCACAATCCAAAGATCGTTGTGAAGATCAAAGTATCCCATCAACTCCTTGTCATGATCCTCCATATTCACCTCAAGAAGCCATCATTCCTCCAAATCCTTTGGATGATAATAAATCTATTCAAACCTCAGTTGATCCTATCAAAGTTGTTCCTATGAAATTTCTTCATGAGCCTATTGGTATAAAGATAAATCTTGAAAATGAGATCCTTGGAAATATAACTCACTCCAAAGATATTGATATCCCTTTCACACCGTATCTCCCTCTATTCAAATGCAACCATACACCTTCACCATCCTCAAAATCTATTTTGGGTTCCTATGTCCCAAAGATAAAGTCTTCATCCCTTCCATCCATATTAGGTTCCTATATTCCTCCATCAACCATTCCTACCATCCCTAGCTCTCCATTCACTTACCCTACCATGTATCAAGATCAACGAAGGCACACATACTTGAAGAATTTCCAAACACCACTCCATATGAATCCTCCATATTCTTCCTATTCACCCACAATTCCTAAGTCTTTTGGAAGCAATTTGGATGTGCCACATAAAAATTAGAAATCCAAGAATCCACATGTGTATAAAAATCACCATGTCCCATCTAATCGACATGTGAATGAAAAGAAAAAATAAATATCCAAAAGGCCACAAAGGTCCACAAAGAAAAATGAAATATCCAAAAGGCCGCAAAGGCCCACCAAACAAAAGGAAAAATAAAAGAAAATGTGGGTTCCCAAATCCCTCATTGACTAAATGCATTCAAAAGCATCACAAAGGAAAGAAAAATCAAAGACTATGTGGATTCCCAAGTCACTTTTTAAATACTTTAACACAAAAGAAAAATCAAACTTGACATACAAGCCTCCAAAGGCTTCCATTCCGTCTCCTCCCAAACATTTTCCACTTTCTAATTCTACTTTGGGTTCCTACATCCGAAAATCCACTATCTTAACTACATCCTCACCTCCTTCATCCATTGTTCCTCCATCACTCCACCACCCTTCAAAGTGTGTTTCAAAGTCGATCTTGCCAATATTTCCATCCACAACATACCTTCTTCTTATCCTCACATTCATTATCCAACACATACTTTCCATCTTTCCATCCCTCTTATCCAATATATGGCATAAAAACTTCACCACCATTTACCCTTATCCTTCATATGTGTCCATTATCATCACCTTATCAATATATTTGAGCATCCTAGCCATATCCATGGTTTATTATAGCATATCTTTTAGTAGAGAATTGTTCAAAGATCTAAATGATGAGAAAATATTGAAAAAAAAACACAAAAGAAGAAAAAAATGAAAAAAAAAAAAGAGAAAAGTGCCTTGGTGAAAACCTGGTAAAATGGGTGCCTTGGTAGAAAAAGTAAAGAGAAATCAATCATTCCTATGGTGAAAACCACTTCTTGTGGCACCTTGGACAAGTACCATGATGAAAACCTGGCAAACATGTGTCATGTGTAATTCCTTCCTCTTGCACTCTACACTTGGAGGCAAGTTTCATCCATGCTATCCTCCATCTTCCTATCATTCATTCACTTGCATCCATATTCCCTCTTTTACCTTTGGTCTTGACAAGGTTGAACATATCCATGAGCATCAAGTATCTTGAAATTCGTTATCCTTTCCATCACCTTATTTAATTTTTGTATCCATGTTACCTTATCATGATCTTGCTTCTTCCCAATCCACCTTCATTATTCCTATGTAGTCTTTCCATAGTCCCAAAATCATCCCCTCATAACCTCCATCTCCCCTTTATCCTGATTGTGCTATATTATCCACATCTTACCCAAATTGATCCATTGGTCTTGATCAAAAATGAAGAATGTAAAGTGCAAAATTTGTTATCAAAAACTTCTTGACATGTCCACTCTTTTGGACCACTCACTTTCATGACATCAGGTGATTATCCTATATTCTATCTAGCACTACATCATTGGCTTTCATTTCTTATCCAAAAATATGTTTTGCATTGCTATATCCTTTTTACTTAGCTTGGGTAGTCTTGAGGAGATGATCCTACGGGTCACATTTGCATGCTTCATCCATCATGGCCTTTCCATCTCTAATCCATCAGCTTCCAAATCCATCTTTCATGTCCTATACCTTGCTAGACATTGGAGGAAAACCAATGTGATCTTGTTTCAGAGATGGTAAAATATAAAAATTCAAATAATCAAAAATCTCTAAAAAAAAAAAAAAATCAAAAATCTCTAAACAAATCAAAAAATTCAAAAATCTCTAAAAACTCAAAAAATAAAAAATCTCTAAAAAATCAAAAAATCCAAAAAAATTGCAGAAAGTCTTTGAGTTGCATTGTTGCATTCTAGTTTTCATTTGCCCAAGCTTTACAAATGGTTTCACTTATCACTTGGGGGAAAACATCATGGATTTTGGTACCAAACGGATTCAAAAATGTACAATTTTGGTCATACGATAGAAGAAGATTTTCAGATTCAGAGGAGAGATATTTTGGAACCTTTGATGGATATCATTGTTCAACCCTAGATAGTTTGATCCTATAACATGATCCTTGAGTTTCATTGACTTATTTTATCAGGATTAAAAATTGACAAACCCTAAATAATCAAAATGTTTAGAGTTATTTTTGAAAATCATGATACAATTTGATACACTTGAATTTTTTGATGAGTTTTTCATTGACTTTTTTGAGTCATGTCCTTTTAGCTATTCGATGATGTTTCGACTAGATTGGCGATGATGAAGACAACATATTTTTCTTGACTTTTGTGTGACTGTTTTGAGGGAGATTCTTTAACTTTTGTGAATTCGTCTAACAACATGGTCATCAAAGAACCATTGAGGACATTCATATAGGAAGGAGGATTAACCTTTGTTTGTTTACACAAAAGGATACCTTGGCTATTTAGATCTTCAATATCTTAATACCAAAATCCACTTGCAACACTGAATTAGATGAAACCGGTATTCATACTCCCATAGTTGGTCATTCAACTAGTGAGGGTTATACTAGGTTCCTAAAAGAGGTTACCAACTAAGATGAAAGTCATATTCATATTCTTATGGTCGTAGTGGCACCAGTAAGTATTGTATCAACTCTTAGTTCCACAATATTCAATAATGAAAATATATCTCTATTTGCATTTCTTTCGCAAACTCAAGGACAATTAGTTGCATTGCATTTTCATGATAGATTAATTGCATTTTTTTAAGTATCTTTCCAAGTGAAGGGGGTGGAAGTTAATCATGGTTACATCATCAAAGTCCTAATCAATGTCCTCAAATATCTTATTCATCAAATTGATCAATGCTACATCAAGGATATCATAAATATACATCTGCTCACCTAGGGGAAACCTCACCATCAGATCAACTTGAAGAAACCTAACTTTGTTTATCCCCATCCCTATATCTACACCTAAATCATATCAAATGACCCTATCTATCAGCCTCCCATCATTAATCTTCCCATCACATCCAATCCAATCGAATATCAATCAGTCGAATCATCTAATTGATCATTTCAAGTCAATCATTTATCCTATCATCCATTTTATCATCTTGAGCACATCAAATTTCCTAACTCTGGATCATGAGGAAGGAAAATCAATCCATTTATTCATCGCTCTAGATCTTGAGAGCGAATTATTAGTTTATCCAATCAATCCATTTGTTTGTCTCTCTAGATCTTGAGACCAAATTATCAGTTTATCCAATCAATCCATCAACATACTTATCCTATCTGATTAACATCAATACGACATCAACCAAGTGATTTTGACTGACATCAAGTGATATCCAATCATCATCACCTTATCTCAAACATCAACAACATTTTATCAATCATAGTTGTTCTCATCAAATTATCTCATAATCAGGGCATTTTCAAATTGATTTTATCAGGAAATGAATATCAATTTCTAAAAATCAACCAAATTATCTACCATCATCTCGATTCATTTCCTGAGGGGTAATCATATCCACATCAAAAGTTCAAATTAGGATTCTGCATCATATCTTATATCAAATCTGGGGCATTAAAAATTCAAACTTTATCAGTGAGGTATTCCACATCAGGTTTCACATCAAGTTCTACATCAAAGTTCTACATTAGGGTTTTGCATCAAGTTCTGCATCAGGTTTTTGCATCAATTAATTTTATCTAGGTTTGCATCAAGTTTTGCATCAATCAATCAGACATTAGTATCAAATCAATGATCAAGACATCAAGTTTTCTTTGAATCAATGCACTTCACACATCAATTCAAAGAGGGGCATTTGTAGACACCTAAAATTGACCAGGTGTTGCTTAATCATCCAAATCTGCAAATCTCAACCAATTTCCCTAAATCTCATCAAAATGCATCAAAAGGGATCAAAATCATTCAAATGGACATTTATCAAGCATATTAGACAAAATCAAAATTAAAATCAAAGGATTAAATAATCATGAAATTAAATAATCAAATATCATCCTAAAGGGGATCAATCAAATTATATAATTGATTTTAACCAATTAATTGTATATTTTTAAATCAAATCCAGCTTATTCACCCTTACATGGCTGATTTAATTAATTGATTGAATTAAATAAATCTTATTTTCTTTCAACACAATTTGATCAACCAATGAGAATTGTGTTAGAATAGTCCCAAAGGATAACTGAGAGGGGGGGGGGTGAATTAGTTATCAGCTGATTATATTCTTTTACTTTTATCAACTCCAGAATACAATAAGTAAATGCTCATTCAGATAACACAATAGACAACACCACAATTTGGTTACGGGGAAACCAAATGGTAAAAACCCCAGTGGGAATTAACACCTGCAATAAACTATACTTGTTTATAATAATCCCTGTTAGAAGATTTTGCAACCCTATTAGGAGTTTTTCTTTACAATGTAATAAGTATAGTGACCTGGTTAAGGGTCTGACCCTATTAGGAGTCTTTTAAAAATAACCCGGTTAAGGGTGAGGACTCACTGTCCAAAAGCTCACTTCTTTAATGGTGAAGGCTACAACCTTCTGTAGAACATATATGCACTATATATGATGATGAACTATAGAGTAGACCTACTATCTTGATCAATTCTAGTGTATTGTAATATTTTACTTCTTTTTCACATAGATCCTTGATGAATGAAACACAACTGATATTCTTCTCTATACATTTTCTGTCTCTTATCTTATCATTCACACTTAGCGTTTCACAAGTGACTTTCTATAAGTATCTTCCTAAAACTATGAGATCATGGGACCTATTGGACATCTCTTCATAACATCCTTTTTGAATTTACTAATCATGCAAGAATAATTACAACCACACAATATAAACTGAATAGACGCGACACTTCACTAAGTCGGCCTCACCAAATTAACTCTAACTTTGCAATCTTGTTGAAACATGTTCGGTGCCTTTGGATAAATAACTTTAACTCATAACTAATATTGAATATACACACAAATATCCCAAAGATAGGTGCAACTTAAGAACCAATACAATACTTCAGCTCTATATAAAAAAGCATCAAAAACTGTAACTGCCACAAAATAGAATTGCACAACATAACTGAAACTTCATATCTGAGTCTATGTGTATGAACAAAACATCAAGAACATGTCAAAAACATTAATATAACTGTGCAAGGCTTGATATCATCATTTTGATAAGTGTTAGCACTTTTTCTTGTATGAATCACAGTGCTTGAAATAACTACTTGAACACCATGCTTCCTAATACTGATTCAGGGACAAGAAAAGCCTAATTGCTAAGGACTGGATAAGGTCCTTCTTTGTTTTTGAGCTCCACATATACTCAGGCAGGTTTTACCTTTTATGATAACTGTTTACACAGTATGTTATAATGTGGACACTGATTTGCTATGTATCTCTTATGAAACCAACTGATAAATTACCTTGCAACTGACCAAGAATAATCAAATACAAGATATAACCATATAAACCATGATCCTTAATATAGAAAAAACCAGTGATACAAGGATTTTCA
>MU226247.1:2623356-2649869 GCA_018584345.1 Thuja plicata
AAAGTTTTCAATCTGATTTCATTTGTTGAAAATATCTCTGAAAATCTGTCACATTTCCCCTTTGAAAATCTGATTCATCCATTAAATTGTCATCAATGCCCTTTAATGTCTGCAGACATTGCTTGTTCCTTTAGTCAATATTATCAGGCTTCTGGAAAGAAATCCAATCTTATTCCCACTCTGATTCACAAATGAAACTTAATTCATGCATCTAGCAAATCTTATTTCATTATAGCTTCCCGGATACATCTGCCCTGTTTGTCATCAATGACCCCTGAAGAGAAAACTGAATACTGCCTTTTTCCTGTGAGAGCTGTGCAAAAATAATCCACAGAAATGGATTCTTCATCTCGAGCTAATTCCAACGATATATAACACTTGATATTCTGGACCAAATTTGAGCCCTTGACAGCTGTTTGAAAATCAGGTCTCTGCTTTGCAACTGAGCATGAATTTTTTAATTTCCCCATATAGTTGAACTATATAAAAATTTGTCCTTTTTCCTTAAAAGAAAATAATTTATGTCTCACAAGTGGGCCCACTGCCACATGGCAGTCCCTCATTGGCTGCTAAAAACCACGCTCAACCTATTTCAACATCAGCTTCATCTAGCGACATCGCGACAAGCACAGCCTCTAAGTCGCGAGAAAAATTCCTCCTCTTCCTTCTGTTCTGGGCGACCTGGCGACCTGCATCTGGCGGCTTATTTCTATCTCGCGACCACTTGACCAGCGGCTATCTCCTCGTCGCAGCAGTTATCTCTGACATCAAACGACCTTGCGACTAACCGCTAGTGGTTAGTCGCCAAGTCTCGGCGGTTACTTCATATCTGAGTCTATGTGTATGAACAAAACATCAAGAACATGTCGAAAACATTAATATAACTGTGCAAGGCTTGATATCATCATTTTGATAAGTACATACAGATCACTGTTGTATATTATATGTTGTCATCAATGACAAACATACAATCAACTAACTGCCAGAACTAAATCTCCAACAATCTCCCCCTTTGACAATGATGGCAACATATGATATTAAAAATATCTTTAATACATGGTGTCTTCTTTCTTTTTACAATCTTCTCAATATCCTCATCAAAGATTCTGTTAGGGTTTTTTCTTGTATGAATCACAATGCTTGAAATGACTACTTGAACACCATGTTGTCTACATTGATTCAGATGCAAGAAAAGCCTAATTGCTAAGGATTGGATAAGAACCTTCTTTGTTTTTGAGCTCCACATATACTCAGGTAGGTTTTACCTCTTTATAATTACTTATTACACGGTATGTATATGATTGTGGACACTAATTTTCTATTAGGAGCTTATTAAATCAACTTTATGAAACACTCTGCATATGACCAAGCATAACCAAATGCAAAACTTAACCATACAAATCATGATTTTAAATATAGCATAAACCAGTGATACAAGGATTGTCATCCTTCTTCCTTTTAAGGAGGGATAACCTAGTTGATTCACTCTCCAAGGAATCACTAAACTGGACAATATCCTGCTGATATGAGTCCCTAATGAGTTCAGCTCATTTGTTCTAAAAACTAAATGAAATTGATTGAAATGACTTTTGATATTGGATGAAGAAAAAATTGTAAACTATACCTTAGAATAGTGCCTATCCCTTGGGCTAAGAGTCAATGAAAACATGAATTAGCAGTGGTAAACCAATGGAGATACTGTAGAGTGCCTTACAAACTATCCTCTCATATACATATTTCTGCATCAAATCTTTATCATATTGCTTTTCTCTCTGAAATTATCTATGAAACTTAGTCCTCTCCTTGAAAGGAACTCATAAATAATTAGACATACTACCTTATAGCAGGTGTATTTCAAATGCCTTACAAGTGAAACACACTAGAGAACAAACAAAATAGAAAGAGACAAGATAATATGATAGAGGGAAAACTACATTGTATTCTATTACTGTATTCTTCTTCTACATGTCCAGACAATAAGATTTTAGAATATCAAAGACATAGGGGTATAACTTTGCAATAAAATTTCCACAAGACCAACAGGGACCTACTTTGAACTTCTGCAAGGAAAACTCCAAAATAGAGCAAAAAAAGGAACCCTTACAAATTATCACATTGATCTCTTTATAGGCACAAGACATACTAGAATCCATAAGGATGCAACAAGCTACAGATGTCTTGACCTAACCCTAATCACAGAAAAAACAAGAAAGAAGAAACCCCCAAGCGGTGGATGGACAAATATGGATAATGAAATCTGATTTCATATGTCTTTTCAAAACTCTAACTTTATCACAGAAATTTGATTTTATTTTCCTCCAATATCTTTGATTTTTAGACTTCTAAGAAATCCCTCCGTGAGTGTTCCTCTTATAGGTTTTGCAATAAAATACTATCTCATTCTTCTATGCATATCTTATTTCATTTACCCCTTCAAAATCTAACCTTATCTCTGCAAATATCTGATTTCTGTCTTGTTATTGCAAAAAATCTCCTGGAATGCATATTTGATAAGCATTTGCAATAAAATATTAAAAAATTATCCTGTGCACATTTCAAAATCTTCAAATCTCTAATTTTCTGAATTGCTGCCCAGAACTCACCAGAATTTGACATGTGGCATGCTCTGAATGGCTACTCATAACTGGCATTTAACTCACATTTAACTACAGTTACCTTTTCCTCTTTGTCTCCAAGTCTCCTGACCTTTTCACTGACCATGGTTTAAATTGGAGACTTGGAGACTAGCTTTAGTCTCCAAGTTTTGTAATGAATCTGACTTAGCATTTTATGTCCGATGACCTGGCGACTAACCTCAATCTCATTGTCTCTAAAACATTTTACCCTAACTACCACCTTCTCACAACCACATGACTACATAGTCTCCATGTCTCCAAAACCCTTTTGACTTAACCGCTAACATTCAGTGACCATGTGACTAGCCTCTTGCGGTTTATCCTTAGCATCTAGCGACCACATGACTGGCGGTTATCTCCTGGTTGTGGTGGTTATCTCTCGCATCTGGTGACCTCATGACTAACCAATAGTGGTCAGTCTCCAAGTCACAGTAGCTTTCTCCCTTGGCGGCTATCTTCTAACAACCACGCGACCATGTGCCACATGTCCTCTTTGCCATGTCATCACCTTACTACAAAATTTGGTTGTTGAGAATATCAGGCACAGAAATCAAGGCACTCTAGCCTGGGCATGTGCATGGATAGAGCCTCCATTTCATCTTCATATTATGTAGTGAGCCTTGTTGCTTATAAACTCTCCATACCTTCATTTCATGAGCAATGTGGGAATAAATCCGTCCACATTTTAATGCATTTTCAAATTTGGGCACCCAAAATAATGGGGCCCACCTATGCATTATAACTCCCAGCTCACAAGGGCCTGCCAAGAGTCTCTGGGCTCTTCATCTTATTTTTTAACTGTGCACTTTAGTATATAAATACTAAAAAACACCAATGCATAGGCAATGTGGGACATATGCCTCTGTTATTTTTTCCAAGCTTCTGAGAATTTCACCAAAACTACTCACTAATGGCATCGTTTTCTTGCAAATGAAGACCATCCATGTGTTCCAAAGGTCTGGGTGCCCCTCTCCATGGATTTACAATTTCAAATTGCATTTGACATTAAATATTTTCTGTCTTTTACATTTTGTGTAGCCTCTCTGTCTTGTGCAGACATCCTCTTTTGTAATCTTTAAAGTTTTTGTGACTCCTCTGAATGCTGCGTAACCTCCTTATTTTGTTTGTTGGCTTCTCATTTTTGCTAGCTTTTTGCATGGGCTTTCTACACAATATAAAGTGTATTCTTGTGGCATTTGATGTTTAAATAAACCCTTCAATATCTTTCATGGCTGCATGAGGTTTTGGAATTGCAGCATCCTTTTCCTTCATGCATGGGCTCTCTGGATTTTATACATGAATGCGCAGGCAGCCCTTGCTTTGGATTTTGCAAATTTTAATGTTGTAAAGTTTTATTGTCCTCCATCTTAGTCCACGCAGCATTGTCTCTCCACTCTTTCAAACTCCTACGTGGTTTCACTTTAATGCTTATATCTAATACATTATGCTAGTTAATAAGTCCACGGGCATTAACTATGTTTTAAAACCCTTCTATTCCTTTTGCGCAATGTTTTTTAAATACTTCGCAATGTGACTTTGTGCAGACTCTCACTTATTTTGTAGTCAATGGTTGCATTTGGAAGTTTTAAGTTTGTCTTTAATAAATCCTCCATTTAACACTTTGCATATTTGCATTTGACTGGGTAATGCGCAACCTCCTCTCCATAATGCTACGTAGCCATCAATGCAATACTAATTTATTTTAAAAAACTTCCTTTTTCCCCTTCAAAAATGAGCGCAAACATTGTATTTGGCTTGGCAATGTATTTGCTTATGGTGTGAGTTTTCAAATACATTTGCAACTTCAAGTTACCTCCTTTCATTGATGTGCAAACTATAAACATTTCAATCAGACATGTATCAAATTCTTCTTATATTGTGTAGAGTATGCTCCACCATTATATTTTGCATTTGAAAATGATTTCCATGCGTGAATCCTCTCCACAAACCCCTTTGCAGCCTTCTTGTGGTTTCTCTTTTGCAAAATTTTAAAGATTTGAAGTTGTCTCTTTCAAAATTGCAGTCACCCCCAATATCCAAATCTTACATATAGCTTGGACTGGATTTATACATTCTAAAAAAATATAGACATTTAGCACTTATATGCATCAGATTTCATTCCAAAAGAATGCCAAGAACCTCACCAATTACTAGTGTTGATGAAACAGATGGAAGAAGTCTTTTTTCAATACATACTGCAATAGTTGTGGAATCTAAGACAGTGTTGGCCACCTCTGAAGTCATGGGAGGACAAGAAATTTGACCATCATTTTCATTATCGGTTGGATTGGCTGAACATTCCTTTATAGACTTTTCAATCTCTGGTGATCCCTGGACAGCCATTTCAGTCGTAGCATCTTCTTCAGCCACTAAAGATGTCATGACACTTACCAAGGGAAAGTTTAATACTTTTGAAACTTGATTGATGATTGCAATGGAAACTCCTATAGCAACAAGCTCCATAGGCCCTAGCACACATCCCCCTTGTTCATGCCTTAATGGATACTCATGTAGAATGGTGTGGTCATCCATTTAGAACATAGAAGATACCTGGAAAGTTCTTCTGACATTGTAGCTATAAGCTATCCTTATGAGAATACAACTAGCATTGAAACACAATTTTGACATGTGGACAATTTGACAAAATGTTGAAAAGAAGATATCCCAGTGCATTACATTGATTGTTATTTTGCATTATTTGGAAGCTTCCTTGCACCCGATACCTCCTGTCCACTTGTTCACATTCCAAATTTTGACCATAAGGTACAAACTGGTGGACTTCATAATCATTTTAACATTTATGCAGATTGATCACATAATGGCAACTGGCCTCCGGAACAGGCCACAAAAACTGACTGAAACAAGTAATCCAACTCCGGCACTCGGCGAAAAGATTCATTCATCTACAATAACTATGCATGTGAGAGGGCTTCTTTAGATTCATCCTCTGGTACAATATGCAACTGATTAAACTTAGCAATTCAGAAAATAGTGCAAATGTAAATGTTGAATCAACATAAATCTCAACCGGATCAGTCATTGCAAAATCACTAAATCACATTCTAAAACTTCACCATCAAGTCAGATAGTACACTCATATGCAATGAGAATATTCCTACAATCAAATCTTGGAAAAAACTTTCAGATAATAATTTACCACTCTCAGAAAATGATTGATTTGCAAACTTAGTTCTATTCTGCATTGCAAACTGAATAAACTACCTCTGAAACTAAATTCATAAAATCACTAGGAAAAACCTTCAAAATATCAACCTCAGAACATAAATTGAATTTCATATGTAGAATGAAAAACATCAGCTATCTTCCTCTGAAAGAAAACTATTCAACTGATACCAATCTGCAAATGTTAGCACCTTAACACTTTTCTGGTTCATAAACTTGGTGAATATGCAGAAAATTGATTTGGAAATAGCATGGAAAAATGACCAACTGGATTCAACAAAGTCTAAAAATATTCAGAGAAGTTCACTTCTAGGTCTATAATGCATAACAAACTCCAATTACACTTGACCTTGAACCGGGTGCAAATAGGGAAACCACAAAGTATGTCATTTAATTTTGAATTTTGCATTTTAAGTGAAACTTTAATAAATTGGAAATGGAAAGGCTCTGGAAAAATGAATAAATGGATTGGTAGGAATCTGTAAATCTTCAAATGGATACACTCTTATGTTTTTAGTATAGGGGAAAACTCAATTATCCAAAATGTTCAACCGGGTATACATTTTCAAGACCTCAAAGTGGACAACTTAGCAATTCTGCACTTGAATACTCAGGAAATCAGAATTATTCACTAACAGAATGGTTCTAAAAAACTTGTCATTTGATTTCATAGGGATCTGCAAACTCAAAAATATTGGTTCATTTTCATGCTTACAATACCTGGGAACACACCATGGTGTCATACCATTCATCTGATCAAAGATGCAGGCCTTCAAAGTAAGGTATTCAGAAATCTGCATTCAACAACTTTGGGAAACTTAACAAAATGCCAACAGAATCAGACTGGAAAATTGCTCAAATGGATTCATCATGATCCAGAAACTAAAAAATATGAAGTATGTGACCACTGGAATATAGTACAAAAGGAATTTTTTCAATTGAATCAACTGGTCAAAAATTATAATTAGTCAAACTGAGCTATTTCAAATTTCTTAGCAGAACAAAGATGCAAATAGTTCTGAGCAAGAAAATTTGGCGAATATGGAAACTTATCAAACTGATATGAAAAGGACTGGGTTCTAAAACATAAGCTCTCTGGCATACATGTAACACATTCCCAAAGTGATGGCTTATGAAACTCAAAAGGGTGCCAGATATTCAGAAGCAAATTGGGCTTAGGACAGCAAAATGACACCTTAGTAAAAATGTAGATTTATGTGACCACCTCAAAATGACTAGTCCCTAAACATGTCAGATTTGGAATTTAGGAGCTGGAAACCACTACAAATGTGAAATGAAAGGTACTAAACCCTCTTCTTAAGTAATATCTGATGAAAATCACCAGGGTATCTTTTCAAGCATTCTAACTAAGCCTCCTCACAAAAGTTTTCAAGGGTACTCACCTTTCCTTATTGAAAATCACAACATGGTCACTCCAAATTTGTGCCAAATTTGGGAGTACCAATAGATTCCTCTATACTGTTGCAGCTCCTCTATCTATTTTTGTACTCCCCCAGAGTATATTCTCCCCCTTACTATATACTCCCCCTTTGACATCAATGGCAAAGGGTGCCATAAACATTTAGGCATAGGTACTACTCCTGAAGTAGAGTAGTCAACCATTCATCAGTCACTGTGGATTGATGTTCTTGCTGCTTTATCTAATCAGACTTAGGAGAGGGAATTACTCCCAACTTCTCCATGATATACTCAAAATTGTCTTTTGATAAAGGCTTTGTGAAAATATCTGCCAACTGTTCTTTGGTGCTCACATAGTCCAATTTTACTTCATTATCTGCAACTTTTTCTCTAAGAAAATAGTATTCAATCTCAATGTACTTTGTCTTTGCGTGCATCATAGGGTTCTTAGACATGTTGATAGTACTGGTTTTATCACAGTGAATAACAATAGGATAGTCAACCTATATACCAAAATCTTTAACCATTTGCTTGATCCAAACCATTGTTGAACAATTCAATGCTGCTACAACATATTCAGCTTCTACTGTCGACTGAGAGATACAATTCTGCTTCTTGCTTACCCAAGAAACCAACCTATCTCCAAGAAATACTAATCCTCCAGAAGTAATCTTCCTTTCATCAAAATAACCTGCCCAATCTGCATCTGTATACACATGAAGTTATACATTCTCTGATTTAGGATACCATAAACCATAGTCTATAGTTCCCTTTAGATATCTAAATATTCTCTTTATTGACATTAGGTGATTCTATTTTGGTTCAGCTGCAAGTCTACCAACAATGCCAGATACATTAGATATGTCTATTCTAGATTGAGTAAGATATATAAGTTTTCTAATCATAGACTTATACAATGTCTTGTCAATTGCTGCGGAGTCATCTTCTTTATAAATCTTGCTTCCTGTTATCATAGGAGTGCATACTAGCTTACAGTCTTCCATCTTGAAAGTCTTCAATATTTCCTTCACATATTTGGATTAATTTATAAATATCCCTTTATCTGTCTATTTTACATTTAATCCAAAAAATAATTTTATAGGACCAATCATGCTCATTTCAAATTCATTTTGCATTTCTTTTGCAGATTCTGAACTAAGCTTGTCATTACCTCCAAAGATAATGTCATCAAAAAATATGGAAACAAGTAGTAGTCCATCAGGTGTCTCTCTTATTAATAGGTTACAATCCCCTACTCCTTTCTTAAATCCAATCTTGGTAAGATAACCATCTATTCTCTCATACCAAGCTCTTGGGGCCTGTTTAATTCCATAGAGTGCTTTCTTCAATCTGCATACCATGTCTACTTTATCTGATAGATTAGATCCTTCAGTCTATTCTATGTATACTTCTTCCTTCAAATCACCATTCAGAAAGGAGGATTTGACATCCATTTGATATACTTTGAATTCTTTGAATGTTGCATAGGCCAAGAATAACTTGATGGCTTCTAATCTTCTCACAGGGGCAAATGTGTCAGTTTAATCTATCCCTTCCCTCTATGCATATCCTTTACACACTAGTCTTTCTTTGTTTCTGACCACTATACCATCTTCATTTATCTTGTTCTTGAATACCCACTTTGTTCCAATCACATTTTTGTCACTAGGTATAGGAACCAATTCCCATGTATCATTTTTTATTATTTGATCCAATTCTTCTTCCATTGCTTTCTTCCAATCAGAATCCTTGCAAGCATCTTCAACATTTAAACATTCAATCTGTGAGAGTAAACATACCTCTTCATCCACTGTTAACCTTTTTGCTTTTGATCTAGTCAAAACACTGCTGCTCTAATCTCCGATGATATCATCTTTTGAATGATACCTAGATGTGAACTTTGAAACTTTTGGTGTAACATCCTCATCTGTAATCTGTGATACTTCTTTGCTTGATTCAGGTTCATTACATGAAACATCAATGCAATCAAAAATTTCTTCAATAAAAATGTCTTTACTGATAGGCATGGGTTCATCTTCAATCATAGGTGCATATTCATAGTAACTTTCTTGAACCATGAACTTCTCATCAATCTTTACATGAGTACTTTCAATTATCTTCTTTAATCTCAAATTAAAACATCTGTATGCTTTACTTTTAGTAGAGAAACCAAGGAAAATGCCTTCATCACTTCTAGCATCAAACTTACCAACACCATCATCTCTCTTGATGTAGCACTTGCTACCAAATATTTTGAAGTATTTTACTGTAGGTACATTACCAAACCAAAGTTCATAAGGTGTCTTATCCACGCCTTGCCTTAGTTGTGTTATGTTGATAGTATAAACTGTTGTGTTGAGTGCATCTCTCGAATAGGTGTGCGCAAATTTTCCTTCAATCATCATAGTGCACACTGTATCAAGTATGATCTTGTTCCTTATTTATGCTATCCTATTCTGTTGTGGGGTTCTGGGTGCAATCAACTGTCTTTTAATTCCATGTTCTTCACAATAGTCATAAAATTGGTCAGAGGTGAATTCTCCTCCTATATCTGATCTCAGACACTTTAGTTTTAATCCAGATTCATTGTCCACTTTGGCTTTGAATATTTTGAACTTCTCAAAGGCTTCAGACTTCTCATTTAAGAATGCAACCCACATCATCCTTGAAAAATCATCAACAAACAAAATGACATACCTTTCTCCGTAATATGATCTGGTTTGAGTAGGACCACATAAATCTATATGCACTATGTCTAACTTGTTTTCAGCTGAGTTATGCTTGTTTCTGAAAGAGCTCCTTACATTATTTCCCATAACACATTACATGCACACTGTGTCAACTTGTCTTGCAATACTTGGAAGGTCTCTAACTACCTTGACATTGCTTATCTTTACTATATTATCAAAGTTAATATGACAGAGTCTCTTGTGCCATAACCAACTATCATCCACTTTTTCAACAAAACAACTTACATCTGAATTGAACTTAAAAACATTACCTTTTGTTTTGGAGCATGATGCAATCATGTCTCATTCTTTGTTTCTAATGATGCATTTGTTTTCTTTGAATTCCAAATGACAACCTTTGTCAAGTAGCTGTCCAACACTTAGTAAATTGTGATGTAATCCATGAACATACAGAACACCATCTATCTTGTTCTTTCCATCTAGGGTGATGGATCCTCTACCTATGATAGGTTTAGGAGTTTTATCTCCAAATATAACCATACCACCTTTGTACTTGTCCAGATGAACAAATATCTCTTTATCACATGTCATGTAATGAGAGCATCTGTTTTCAATGATCCAACCGATTTTGATGTCTGCTTTGGAAATTAGTGCTAACTCCTATGTTTCCTTTTCATCTTCAATGTCCATATGCTCAAGTAATTTTTCCATGTCTTTAAGGGAAATGAATCCAATTTCATCTTCTCCTGAATCTTCATCAGTTACACCTTCTTCAGCATGATAGCATTCTGGTACAGGAGCACCTAGGATAACCTCCATGTTCATTCATTTTGGCTTGTACTTGACATCATCCAAGTCAAGATAGGTTATTTTTATTTATACCTCAAGAGGTCTTTGCAATATAGGCTAAGTGAGTTCATCATTAGGACTAAGGTCACATTACTAGCCATTGTTTGTAGTTTTGAAATTCTTAGGTTTAGTTGTTAGTTGATGGATTAGAGTCTTGAATGTGTCCTAATATCATAAATGAGGACACAGAGATGTCATAGGGTCTTTAATCCTCTTGGATCCTTGAAATAGAGAGGATAGAGGTCCTAAAATGTATGGAGGAGGCATAATTGAAAAGATGCCAAAAGTTGCTATTTTGTTGTCATGACAACATTTGCAATAATTGCAAATGTTGCATGCAATATGGTTACATCAAATTCTCCTTATTTCTAGGAGTGGGGAATCAACCAACAGGGCCCTAAAATGGTGGAAGAAGGCATATAATATAGGAGAGACTCGAATCATGAAAGAGAGAGGATACATTGTAACATTTTGAAAAAGAGCAACACAGTCTAAAATTTTGTGTTTTCCAGAATTCCCAAGCATTTCCTTGTGACAGTCATACTTTATAGATTGAAAGCTTTGAATTAATTATTGTTTTGTGTTCTTAGGAGGATTAGAGACACTTTTGATTTAGTAAGTTATTTGATTAGAGTTAGTATTCAGTCGTAGGTAAATTGTTTTGTGTTTAAGTAGTTCACTGGTCCTGTCCGGACTAGTCAGTCTAAATATGACTTCCCCATGAAATCTAACCATGGGAAACTTCCAAGGATAGATGGAAATGATAGGGGATTCATTAGTGTACATAGTTGGAGAGGTAGGAGTCAGGAAAAGACAAGTAGATATTTTTAAGACCAATCCCTAGGCAAGCATCCACTGTCTGGTTAGTGGTTTGGTGGAGAAACGGTGAGTTTCCATGAGTAGGGAAAGAAGGTACAGTACGGTCCAAGAACATGTATAGTTAGGTTTTAGTATCATCTTGACATACTGAGTTGGTCAAGTTCATACCAGTCAGTGGAGACAAGTTTTGGACAAGTTTAGCATAGGGTTGCAAACTGACCTAGTTTCTAGGCCTATTAGTCCTATAAGACCTAGTTTGTAGGAACCCTATGTACGGAGGGCTAATGAACATAAAACCTTAAAAATATCTTGTAAGGAAAAAAAGGGTATCTTAATATGGTCTTTTATTTTCATGTTATTTGGGAAATTTTGAAGTTGATTGGGAAAAACACCCTGGATAGGGCTACAAGGAATTAGGCCTCCTTAAGCCAAAAGTGTGAACTCGATTACAAAGAGTGAAGAGATCCCTCAAGATGGATTCCAAACTAATAAAATGTGATATATACATGTTGATGGACACCCCTACTAATGGATTAAGAATTTTAGATTGAAAATTGACATTTAGACTCTTCTAAGTGTGAGTGGGATAAGTGGAGAAGTGAAGTAATCATAGGGTGTTAGTCTTTCAAAGGGTGAAGCACAAGTGGAGACTCTTAGAGAAGAGTAGGATTGGGACTTAGTTATTTATCTAAGCCTAATAAGGACTTAGAGGAGATTAGGATCCTTGAAGAAGATAGAGAAGATCTTCTTGGTAGATTGTGCAAGCAAGCCCCTTGGAACACTTACATCATATTGGTATCAGAGCTTGATTAAAGATCAGGCTTGTGGTGGATGTTTCAGCCTACTAAATCAGTAGGAGAGAATACACCTGGAGGATCAGCAAAAGACAAAGTCACGGTGACTAATGTTGAGCTATCCAAAAAGGTAAAAGAACAAGAAGAAGACAACAAGTCATTAAGAGAAAGATTGTCTCAAATGGAGTAACTCTTGGGAGAAGTCCAAGACAAAGCTGAGAAGATGAAGGATAAGATTGACCAAAAAGAAGAAGAAGAAGCAAGGGAAAAAGGAGTGGATATAGAAGAAGAAGCTCCAACCCCTAACCCTATCAGTGACCAAGAACCCTTCCTAAAGGCATTAAAGGCTTTGAGTGGTAAAGCTTTGGAGGGTGTGCCACTATTTAGTGGAAAAATGGATCCAGATTCAGTAGTGGATTGGATAGACATCATAGAGAACCATTTTGAATGTGATGGTATCACAGAGGCCAAAAAAGTGAATGTGGCCAAGTCAAGATTGAGAGGTTCAGCTCTCACATGGTGGAAGTTTGTTCAAACTGAAAGAGAGAAGGAAGGAAAGAGTCCTATAGCCAGATGGAAAGGCATGATGACTAAGATGAAGCATACCTATTTTCCTAATGACTATGAAGTATAGCTACATAGGAGGAGACATAATCTCAGACAAAAAGACTTAGATGTCCAAGACTAGACTGAAGAGTTTCAAAAGTTGTGCCTACGGTCACAAGTGGTTGAAGATGAAAGCATCAAGCTAGCTAGGTATATGAATGGACTTAAATGGTCTATTCAAGAAGACATGAGCCTAGTGAACTTAAAAACCCTCTACCAATGTTATCAAATGGCCTTGAAGATAGAAGAAAAAGTCAAGAGGAAACAAGAACAAAGTTCTAAAGGAAGAGGTAGAGGAAGAGATAGTAGAGGACAAAGAGGTGGATATGGTGGAAGGAGTTCAAAGTCGAGGACACAAGGAGATGTCAAATACAATGAACAACAAGAAGCAAGTTCTAGTAGAGGTGGTAGAGGAAGGAACTCCAATTTTAGAGGTAGAAGTGGTGGACAAGGAAGAGGCAATTACTTTGCCAATATGAAATGTTACCATTGTAACCAAATGGGACACCCTGCCTATAGGTGTCCAGAGAAGAGTAGTACTTATCAAGGAGGTAACAAGAGAACTAATCTGGTCCAAGAAGACACAAGTGTAGTTGATAAACACCTTGAGCTTCCATTAAGCTCAGAGGAAGGTGAGAACCTCATGATGAGGAGACCATTAATCAAGGAGCCAATCAAGTAGGAGCCAAGCCAAATGAGGTCTTTGTTTAGAATCAAATGTAAGGTGATGGGTAAAGTATGTAGGGTTATCATAGACTCAGGGTCTACTTATAATCTTGTATTAGAGGAAGCAGTTATCAAGTTAGGTATGACAAGAATACCTCATACTCATCCCTACAAGGTAACATGGCTCAATAAGGGATAACATGTCTTAGTGAATGAGCAAGCATGGGTAGAGTTCTCTATAGGGAGATATAAGGACAAGGTATGATGTGATGTACTGCCCATGGATGCATGTCACTTTCTCCTAGGCAAGCCATGGAAATTTGACCTCCAAGCTATCCATGGTGGAGTGAAGAACTCCTATACTTTCAAGAAGGATAATATGACTTTCAAAATTCATTCATTGTTAGAAGATGTAGAAGTGAAGACAACTGGTCCCAATGTACTAATGGTGAGTGAGAAAGAGTTCTTGGAGGCCATGGAAGAAGGAGAAGGAGTTGGTTTTTCTCTAGTGTTGAAGCCCAAGGAAGAGGAAGACAAAACAATGAAGAGGACAGAGCTACCACAAGAGATACAAGAAATGTTGCACAAGTACGAAGGCATTGTAAGTGATGGACAACCATCAACCTTACCCCCTATAAGACCCATAATCCATAAGATTGACCTTATTCCAAGAGCTACCCTACCAAATAAGGTAGCCTACAAGATTATACCTCAATAGAATGAGGAAATAGCTAGGCAAATTCAAGAGTTACAAGAACAAGGTCTTATAAGGAAGAGTATTAGTCCTTGTGTTGTACCCACAGTCCTAGACCCTAAGAAAGGAGGTACTTGGAGATTGTGAACTGACTCTAGAGTCATAATAGGATCACTATCAGATATAGGTTTCCTATCCCTAGGATAGAAGACTTGATGGATTTTTTAGGAGGTACAAAGTACTTCACCAAGATAGATTTAAAAAGTGGCTATGACCAAATAAGGGTAAATGAAGGAGATGAGTGGAAGACAACCTTCAAGACCATGGAAGGGATTAATGAATGGCTAGTCATGCCATTTTTCTTATCAAATGCTCCATCAACTTTTATGAGGTTGACAAATGAGGTACTTAAAGACCACATTGGAAATTTTGTAGTGGTATACTTAGATGATATACTCATCTTTAGTAAGACAAGAGAGGGACACCTCAAGCATGTGGAATTAGTACTTAAGAGGCTACATGAAAACAATTTAATGATTAACTTGGAGAAATGTGAGCTCATCAAAATAGAGCTAGTGTACCTAGGATTTGTTCTATCTCATGGTAATATAAAAATGGACAAGAGTAAGGTAGAAGCCATTATGGATTAGCCCACTCCAAGAAAAGTAACAGGGGTAAGGAGTTTTCATGGACTTTCTCAGTATTATAGGAATTTCATAAGGAAATTTAGAGCTATTTGTGCTCCAATGTTGGATACAATCAAAGGAGGAATGAAGACCAAGCTCATGTGGAATGAACAAGCCAAAAAGATTTTTGAGTTGCTGAAGGAAAAGATTTCTACCCAACCAATGTTATTCCTACCAAGCTTTGAGAAGCTTTTCACAATTGAATGTGATGCAAGCAACATAGCTATTGGGGCTATCCTAAGCCAAGAGGGTAGACCAGTAGCATTTCCCTCTACGAAGTTAAGTGAAGCAAAGAAGAAGTATTATTCTTATGACCTTGAGTTGTATGCATTGGTTCAAGCCTTGAGAAACTGGAGGCACTACATACTACCCAAGGAGTTCATTGTTTATTCAGATAATCAAGCCTTAAGTTTTCTGAATTCTCAAGAGAAGTTGAGCCACAAGCACATGAAGTGGGTTGAGTACCTAAAAGCTTACACCTTTAATATTAAACATAAGAAAGGTGTCCTAAATAAATTTGCTAATGAAATTTAAAGAAGAGCTCTTACCATTCAAGAGATTCAGTTGAAGAGCATGGGAATAGATCACTTCAAGGATCTATATGTTGAGGATTAGGACTTTGCAAATATTTACAAAGTATGTGTTGAATACAAGAACCATTTCCATAGTGAGTATGCTGAATATACTTTACAAAGTAACCTTTTGTTTAAAGGAAATAAGATATGTGTACCTAGAGGTTCCATTAGGGAGAACATGATTCAAGAGAAGCACAATGGTGCACTGAGTGGTCACTTTGGGATCACAAAGACACAAGAGCTAGTTCAAAGGTTCTACTATTGGCCAAGGATTAATATTGATGTCAGAGGTATGTAGAGAGTTGTATTGTGTGTCAAAGAACCAAGGGTACTTCATCAAATACTGGCCTTTATCAGCCCCTACCTATTCCTACTAGACCATGGGATTGCTTAAGCATAGATTTTGTAGTTGGGTTACCCAAAACAAGATAGGGTATGGATAGTGTGTATGTATTTGTGGATAGGTTTAGAAAAATGGCTCACTTTGTGCCATGAAAGACCACTAATGATGCTAGCCAAATAGCATCTCTATTCTTAAAAGAGATAGTAAGAATCCATGGGCTGCCTCAGAGCATTGTGTCTGATAGAGACACCAAAATTATGAATCATTTTTGGAAGACTCTTTGAAAAATACTAGGCACTAATTTATCCTTTGGATCTACCTACCATCCTCAAACTAATGGACAAATCAAAGTGGTGAATAGAAGCCTTGGGAATCTACTGAGATGCTTGATAAAGGAGTATGGAAAACAATGGGATCAATTGATTGGACAGGCTGAGTATGCCTACAATGACACCATCAATAGGTCAACAGGGAAGAGCCCCTTTGAGGTAGTGTATGGATTACATCCTAGAGGAGTATATGAGTTGAGAGAATTGAAGGATGGAATTAAAGCAAGTGGATATGCAGATGATTTGGCTCAAGCCATGCAAGAGATTCATGATACAGTCCAGAAAACCTTGATAGAGAACACCTTGAAACATAAGGCAAAGGTTGATGAAAGTAGGAAGATAGTTGAGTTCAATGTGGGTTACATGGTGATGATACATCTCAACAAATCAAGGTTGTAGAAGGGAGTCCCTCACAAGTTTCACATGAGAAGGATAGGCACTTGTCCTATCTTGGCCAAGTATGGTGAAAATGCTTTCAAAGTAGAACTCCTGGAAGACAGTGGACCGTCACCTATCTTCAACATTGCAGACTTAGTCCACTACAAAGGACGAAAGCAAGAATTAGATAAGATTCTTCAAGAAGAAACTAGAGATGTGGAGGACCTACAACTACCATCTGATACAGTCACAGGAGTTGATAGCATACTAGATACCAGAGTATACAAGAAGACAAGAACCAAAGAGTATAAGGGGCACTTGATCAAAAGACATGATCAAACAAATGCAGATGCAATATGGGTCAAAGAATTAGAGTTCAAGAAGCTAGGTACTGACCTAAGCATCATCAATCCAAGGGTGGATTGATCTTTTTTTTTTGGGAGGATGGTGCAGGAGCACCTAGGCTGCAGGAGAACCTAGGCTAACCTCCATGTTCATTCATTTTGGCTTGTACTTGACATTAGCCAAGTCAAGATAGCTTAGTTTTATTTTGACCTTAGGAGGTCTTTGCAATGTAGGCTAAGTGAGTTAGTCATTAGGATTAAGGTCACATTACTAGCCATTGTTTGTAGTTTTCAAATTCTTAGGTTTAGTTGTTAGTTAATGGATTAGAGTCTTGAATGTGTCCTAATCTCATAAATGAGGACATAGAGATGCCATAGGGTCTTTAATTCTCTTGGATCCTCAAAATAGAGATGATAGAGGTCCTAAAATGTAGGGATGAGGCATAATTGAAAATATGCCAAAAGTTGCTATTTTGTTGTCATGACAACATTTGCAATAATTGCAAATGTTGCATGCAATATGGTTACATCAGATTCTCCTTATTTATAGGAGCAGGGAATTGCCCAAAAAGGCCCTAAAATGGTGGAAGAAGGCATCTAGTATAGGAGAGACTCGAATCATGAAAGAGAGAGGATTTATTGTAATATTTTGAAAAAGAGAAATACAGTCTGAAGTTTTGTGTTTTCCAAAATTCCCGAGCATTTCCTTGTGACAGTCATACTTTATGGATTGAAAGCTTCAAAGTAATGATTTTTTTTTGTTCTTAGGAGGATTATAGACACTTTTCATTCAGTAAGTTAGCTGATTAGAGTTAGTATTCAGTCGTAGTTAAATTGTTTTGTGTTTAAGTAGTTCACTGGTCCTGTCCTGACCAGTCAGTCTAAATATGACTCCCCCATGAAATATAACAATGGGAAACTTCCAAGAATAGATTGGAATGATAGGGGGGTCATTATTTTACATATTTGTAGAGGTAGGAGTTAGGGAAATACAATTAGCTATTTTTAATACCAAGCCCTAGGCGAGCATGCACTATCCGGTTAGTGGTTTGGTGGAGAAACAGTGAGTTTCCATAAGCAGGGAAAGAAGGTATAGTACGGTCCAAGTACATGTATAGTTAGGTTTTAGTGTCATGTTGACATACTAAGTTGGTTGAGTTCATACAAATCAATGGAGACAAGTTTTGAACAATTTTAGCATAGGGTTGCAGACTGTCCTAGTTTTTAGGCCTATTATCCCTATAAGACCTAGTTTGTAGGAACCCTATGTACGGAGGGCTACTGAACTTAAAAACTTAAAAATTTATTGTAAGGTGAAAAAGGGTATCTGAATAGGGTCTTAGATTTTCATGTTATTTGGGAGAGTTTGAAGTTAATTGGGAAAAACACCCTGGATTGGGCTACAAGGAATTAGGCCTCCTTAAGCCAAAAGTGTGAACTCGATTACAAAGAGTGAAGAGATCCCTCAAGATGGATTCCAAACTGATAAAATGTGATATCTACATGTTGATGGACACCCCTGCAAATGGATTAAGAATGTTAGAGTGAAAATTGACATTTAGACTCTTCTAAGTGTGAGTGGGATAAGTGGAGAAGTGAAGTAATCATAGAGTGTTAGTCTTTCAAAGGGTGAAGCACAAGTGGAGACTCTTAGAGAAGAGTAGGATTAGGACTTAGTTAATGATCTAAGCCTAATAAGGACCTAGAGGGGATTAGGATCCTTAAAGAAGATAGAGAAGATCTTCTTAGTAGATTGTGCAAGCAAGACCCTTGGAACACTTACATCACATTCCATCCTATATTTAGGTTTATAATCAGATTTGAATTTCTTTACTCTTGTGGGACACTTGGATGCAAAATGACCGATCTTGTTGCATGAAAAAAATTTGAATGAAAGTTTTCCTTCATATTTTCCTTTGCCTTTCTTTTATGTTTTAGCAATCATGGCAATCATTTCTTCTAGTTCTTCATCAACTTCTTCTTTCTCATTATTGCTAGAGATGTGAGATTTATTACCATGTACTGAAGCTTTGAAATTTGTTTCAATTTTGGGTTCAGTCCTCAATCTTGATATCTCAAATGCAGATATTTTTATGATCAAGGTCTCTCTCTTAAAGTCTTGTGAAAATTGCATGGTTTCCTATAGAATACTGATCTTGTTCTCATAGTTTGATGTTAAAGTAGTCAATATCTTGTCCATTATGTTTTCTTCTGATATTTCTCCACCATGGTTTCTAATTCTAGAAACTACTTCATTTATCCTCTGATTGTAGGATCTGATGTTCTCTTCAGGTAACATCTCAAGGTTGTTGTATTTCTTTTTCCATGTCAACCTACATGCATTCTTTGCTTGAACATCTCCTTCAAACATGTCTTATAAATACTTCCATATTGTGTATGCCTTGTCTACCTTCTTGATCTCAGAGAATTCACTATCAGATAGTGTACTTATAAGGGCTTCTTTGGCAAATGCATTAGCTGTGAATGTATCCTTTTGTTTACTAGTAGCATCATCTCTTGATAGGTCTTTTAGAGAGGGAATAACAAATTCTTGTGTGGCTATCTCAAAGATGTCAAAACCAACACACTGTAGATGTGTTATCATTTTATTATTCCAATCTAGATAATTTTCTCCATCGAGCTTAGGACTCTCTTTTCTGAAGTATGTCATCTGATCTACCTTAAGCTGTTAGGCTTTCTCTTCTAGGCACTTGGCTCTAATACCAATTGTTAGAATAGTCCCAAAGGATAACTGAGATGAGGGGGGTGAATCATTTATCAACTTACTATATTATTTTACTTTTATTAACTCTAGAATACAATAAGTAAATGCTCATTCAGATAACACAATAGACAACACCACAATTTGGTTACAGGGAAACCAAATGGTAAAAACCCCGATGGGAATTAACACCCACAATAAACTATACTTGTTTATAATAATCCCTATTAGAATATTTTGCAACCCTATTATGAGTTTTTCTTTACAATACAATAAGTATAGTGACCTGGTTAAGTGTCTGACCCTGTTAAGAGTCTTTAACAAATAACTCGATTAAGGGTGAGAACTCACTATCCAAAAGCTCACTGCTTTAATGCTGAAGGCTACAACCTTCTATAGAATAGATATGCACTATATCTGATGATGAACTATAGAGTAGACCTGTTGTCTTGATCAATTCTAGTGTATTTTAATCTTTTACTTCTTTTTCACATAGATCCTTGATCAATGAAACACAACTGATATTCTGCTATGTACATTTTCTGTCTCTTATCTTATCATTCACACTTTGCGTTTCACAAATGAATTGCTATAAGTATCTTCCTCAAAGTATGAGATCATGGGACCTATTGGAAAACTCTTCATAACATCCTTGTCGACTTTACTAATCATGCAAGCATAATTACAACCACACAATATAAACTGAATAGACGCGATGCTTCACTAAGTTGGCCTCACCAAATTAACTTTATCTTTGCAATATCGTTGAAATAGGTTTGGCACCATTGTTTTAACTAAATTTAACTCATAAATAATCTTGAATATACACACACATATCCCAAGGATAGGCACAACTCAAGAACCAATGCAATATGTCAACTCTGTACAAACAAGCATTAGAAACTGTAACTGCCACAAAATAGAATTGCACAACATAACTGAAACTTCATATCTGAGTCTGCATGTATTAACAAAACATCAAAAACATTTCTACAACATTAATATAACCATGAAAGGATTGATATCATCATTCTGATAAGTACATACAGATCACTATTTTATATTATATGTTGTCATCAACGACAAACATACAATCAACTAGCTGCTAGAAGTAAATCTCCAACAAATTGAGTATTTTGTCTTCTTGTCCCACCCTTTGAGGACAACCATTTAAATGGTCCCCCCATTTGAAACCATTTGAGGGATCAAAATCAACCAAGCATTAACCCATGGTCAATTCACTCTACCCCCTACCCTTGGGAATTTTCTATAAATAAAAGCCATTTTGTAAGCATAATATGTCCTAGAAAATTTGAATGCATAGCATCATTATTATAGGCAATCTGTTAGCAATTGAGAGCATTTTGATCATTTTTTAGAAGCAAATTGTTGATTCTAGGAGCATAATCATGAGCATTTGAGTTGCAAAGTGGTGCAGGAGCACACCTAACTCAAACCCCTAGCTCCTTATTTCTGGCATGTACTGACTCTAGCCAAGTCAGGAGAGTGTGTGTGGACCTTAGAAGGTCATTTGGTTTATTTCCCTAAGATGGATATCACTAGGTCAATCCATGTCTAGATAGGTTGCTTAGTTGGTTTCGTTTAGTTGTGTGTGTGTGAGGTAGTTGGTAAGCCTCTGAAAATCCAACCAAGGCATCGAGAACCTTGGATAAGCTTCTCAATATTATTGGTACTCGACAGATTGTGTGTTTAGTAGATATCAAGTCTCTTTGTGGTTCTTTTTGCATTCAAGTAAATTAGTTACCTTAATTTCTATTTTGAAAATTATTATTTCTTTACCCGTTATGGGTTGTAACCATTAATGGCCCCTCAAGATTCCTAAATCCATGGTGAGAGTCATGTTGGGATGGAACTCAAGAGGAGCCCTTGTACATAGTTTCCTTTTTATTTTTTGTAGGAGAAGAAATAACAAAGAGTCGGGAGATCTTACCCTAGGTGAGCTTGGTAATACTTCGGCTAGGGAAGAGAATGAAAGCAATGTTCAAAAAACATTGAATAAGCAAGTAGAATGAATCTATTTGTGTAGGTTTAGCAAGAAGAAGTTGAATACCATGTCGATGGGGACTGATTCTTGAAGAGGAGGTAAAGTTGATAGTGACTTAACTCAGTTAAGGTTATGAATACCCTAAGAGATCTAGGAGAAAGATCTCAGAGAAGAGCCTAGCTGGTTCTGTAGCAACAACAAGAATTTTGTCCACATCTGATTGGTATTAGAGCCCTAAAATATTTGGGTGTGTGTTGTTTGGATGTTATCTATAGAAACATTTGTCAACTCATCCAAGATGGTGACCAACTCGAAACTCACAAAAGATGTGGAAGAGCAAAAGGAGGAGAATAGACTCCTGAAGGAATAGTTAGCCGAAATGATGACTAAGTTGGAAGAAGTGAAGCTTATGGCTGCAACAATCAGGGAATGGACGAGAGAAGCTGATGGAAAGGGTAAAGTAGTGGTAGAGGAAGAAATTATTCCATAGCCAGACCCTGTGCTTCAAGAAGAGCCATTCTTGAAAGAATTGAAGGCAATGAGTGGTGAGTCCTTAGAAGGTGTGCCTCTATTTAGTGGCAAGATGGAACCAGAGTTAATAATGGAATGGATAGAGGGTCTTGAAAATCACTTTGACTGTGATAATGTGACCGAACCTTAGAAAGTAAGAATATCCAAGACAAGGTTGAGAGGAACTACTCTCACTTGGTAGAAGTTTGTCCAAGATGAGAGGGGAAAAGAAGGAAAGAACCCCATAACCAGTTGGAAAGGTATGGTGGCTAAGATGAAGGAAACATACCTTCCTGATGATTATCAAGTGCATTTGAACAAAAAGAGATAGAATCTGAGACAAAAAGATTTAGAAGTCAGTTCCTACACCGAAGAATTTCACAAACTATGCTTAAGGTCACATGTGATGGAAGAAGAAAGCCTGAAAGTGGCTAGGTACTTGAATGGTCTCAAGTGGAGAATCTAAGAGGAAATTTGTCTCTTAAACCCCAAGACTATACACCAATGTTACCAGCTAGCCCTCAAGGTGGAGGAAAAATTCAAGAAGAAACAAGATTCAAATAGCAGAGGAAGAGGAAGAGACAGCAGAGGTCATAGAGGAAAATATGGAGGAAGAAATCAAAGTGAGTCCAAACTTATTGAGAATCAAGGAGAATCTAGTAACACAAGAGGTGGTTATAATTGTGGAAGAGGTTCAAATAGTAGTTCAAGAGGAAGAACTAATAACCAAGGAAGAGGATCTTACTTCTCTTCAATAAAGTGTTACAACTGTCAGCAATTTAGACATACTGCACATCGGTGTCTTAAAAAAGGTTCTACTTCTCAAGGAGGTGGGAAAAGAGTTAACTATCTCCAAGAAGAATCAAGTTGCAGCAACAAGCCATCTGAGGTACCATTAGAATCAGAAGAAGGTGAGAACCTCATGATAAGGAGGACCTTAATCAGAGAGCTAGGCAAAGAAGAACCAAGCCAAAGGAGAGCACTCTTTAGAGTGAAGTGCAAGATCATAGGGAAGGTGTGTAGAGTTATTATTGATTGAGGCTCAACTGATAATATCATTATTTAAGAGGCAGTCACCAAGTTAAATTTGAAAAGGATTCAACATGACAATCCATACAAGGTTACATGGCTCAACAAAGGATAACATGTGTTTGTAGGAGAACAAGCATGGGTAGAATTTGCCTTTGGAAATTATAAAGATAGATTTATATGTAACATTCTCCCCATGGATGCACCACCTTCTACTGGGAAGGCCATGGCAATTTGATAGGCAAGCCATGCATGATGGAACCAAGAATGCATACTCATTCAAGAAAGGTGGGGTGACTTTCAAAATTCAGTCACTAATAGAAGAAGGAGAGATGAAGACATCAAGTCCAAGTGTGCTCATGGTTGGTGAGAAGGATTTATTGAAGAATCTAGGTGAAGGAGAAGGAGTTGTATTTTCTTTAGTATTAAAGACAAAAGATGAAGTTGCTATCAAGAAATCAGAAATACCAAATGAGGTAAAAGAAATACTTGAAGAGTATAGAGATATTGTGAATGATGGCCAACCCACTCCCCTAGCTCCTAAAAGACTTGTTAGCCACAATATTGGCATCATTCCAGAAGCTACCTTACCTGAAAAAGCTTCCTATCAGATGACCCCTCAATAAAATGAGGAAATAGCCAAGCAAATCAGAGGGTTATTAGACCAAGGCCTAATTAGAAAGAGCATAAGCCCATGTGTAGTCCCTACTATTTTAGCACCTAAGAAAGGAGGATCTTGGAGACTTTGTACTAATTCTAGAGCCATTAATAGAATCACCATTAGGTATAAGTTTCCAATACCCAGAATTGAAGACCTAATGGATTGTTTAGGGGAGGCAAAGTACTTCAGCGAGATTGATCTTAAGAGTGGATACCACCAAATTAGAATTAATGAAGGAGATGAATGGAAGACAACTTTCAAAACTAAAGAAGGTTTGTATGAATGGCTTGTAATGCCATTTGGTTTGTCTAATGCTCCCTCAACTTTTATGAGACTTATGAATGAAGTATTGGTAGAATGCAATGGTAAATTTGTTGTTGTCTACCTTGATGACATTTTAGTTTTCAGCAGAACTAAGGAGGATCATATTAAGCATTTGAAAATTGTTTTCAATAAATTGCATGATGAAAAGATAATGATCAATTTGGAGAAGTGTGACTTCATGAAGCAGGAACTTGTATATCTCAGCTTTGTTTTCTCATAGGGTAACCTCAAAATGGACTAAGAAAAGGTGGATGCCATTCTAAGTTGGCCTACTCCCAAGGTTTCCACTGAGGTGAGAATTTTTCATGGTTTAGCTCAATATTACAGAAAGTTCATTAGACATTTTAGTGGGATTTGTGCACCCATGTTAGACACCATTAAAGGTGGGATGAAGACAAAGTTTCAATGGAAATCACAAGCTGACAAAGGGTTTGAAACACTCAAGGAGAAGATAGCAGAGTTTCCTACTCTAGTTCTTCCAAGATTTGATAAGATTTTTATAGTAGAATGTGATGCAACTAATGTGGCCATTGGGGCTGTCATAAGCCAAGAAGAAAGACCAGTAGCTTTCCATAGTGAGAATCTAAATGATGCAAAGAATAAGTACTCTTCTTATGATGCAGAGGTAGAGGTAATCATAGTGGATCTAATAGGGGAAGAGGAGGTAGAAATAAATCCTATTTTTCAAAAATGAAGAGCTACAATTACGGGCAGACTGGTCATCCAGCATATAGGTGTCTTGATAAGCCTAGTGCATCCAATAGTGACAAGAGGGTAGCTTATGTTCAAGAAGACACTTCTAGTGTCAAAGCACCTAATGTTGATCATATAGAATCTAAGATGGGTGAGAATCTAATGTTTATAAGGGTATTAATCATGCAACATGTGAAGGATGAGCCTAAGCAAAGGAGGGCATTGTTTAGGATCAGATGTAAGATCCTTGGAAAAGTCTGCAAGGTGATTGTAGACTCTAGATCTACTGATAATATAATATTAGAGGAGGTAGTTACTAAGTTGAAATTAACCAAAATACCCCATGTGAACCCTTACAATGTGACTTGGCTTAATAAGGGACAAAGTCTATTAGTAAATGAGCAAACATGGGTAGAGTTCTCTATAGCAGGCTACAAGGATAGATTACTTTGTGACATCCTACCAATGGATGCTTTCCACTTGTTGTTAGGGAGACCCTGGCAATATGATAGAGAGGTAGTGTATCATGGAAATGATAATTCCATATCATTTAAGAAGAATGGCAAGTCATTTAAAATATAGTCTTTATTGGAGGATGAAGAGCCACAATCTAAGATTCCTACTGTGTTATTTTGGAATGGAAAGGAGTTTGTAAGAGACATCAAGGAAGAGGCAAGTGCAGGGTATGCCATTTTGTTAAAGCCCAAGGAGGAAGAGAAGATAGTTAAGGAGATAGTACCCAAGGAGATTCAGACTCTACTTGACAAATATAGTGACATAGTCAGTGATGGGACTCCTACAACTTTGCATCCTAAGAGAGTTACTAGTCAACAAATTGACTTCATACCTGGTGCCTCACTGCTTAATAAAGAAGCTTATAATCTAGACAAGTCCAAGAACTATTTGACCAAGTCTTGATTAAAAAGAGTATCAGCCCATGTGCAGTCCCTATGGTGTTAGCATTAAAGAAAGGTGGAAAATGGAGACTATGTACTAATTCAAGGGAAATTAATAGAATCACCATAAAATATAGGTTCCCAATACCTAGGATAGAGGATCTTATGGATTGTCTTGGAGGGGTAATGTACTTTACCAAGTTGGATTTGAAAAGTGGTTACCTTCAGATAAGGGTTAAGGAGGGAGATGAGTGGAAGACAACATTCAAAACAACTGATGGGTTGTATGAATGGCTTGCGATGCCATTTGGCCTCACCAATGCTCCTAGCACATTCATGAGGCTCATGAATGAAGTGCTTAAGGAATTCATAGGTAAGTTTGTGGTGGTCTATCTTGATGACATATTGATCTATAGTAGAATAAAGGAAGATCACATTAAGCATGTTGAATCAGTGTTGAGGAAGTTGCACGAAGAGAAACTAGCCATTAATTTGGAGAAGTGTGAGTTTCTAAAGCAAGAGCTTGTCTACTTGGGATTTGTGGTATCCAAGGGATCTTTGAAGATGGACCAAGACAAGGTGTTAGCTATACTGAATTGGCCACCACCTACATCAGCAACTGAGGTAAGGAGTTTCCATGGCCTAGCTCAATTTTATAGGAA
>MU226247.1:2663772-2701530 GCA_018584345.1 Thuja plicata
CAAGCTACTCATAAGGTCCAAAAGATGGCATGCATAAACCATAATGTCAATACTCAAAATATCATCCTGATGAGTCAAGTGTCAAAATGAAAGTCAAACTAGGACAGGTCAGGGCAGGACCTCACAATGAATAACTAACACAAAGATTTTGGTAACCCAAAAATCCTTGAAGGTAAAATTGGGGTGGGAATGACACCCAAAACTCTTCACTACTCCGGTAATAAAGTGTTCAGGTTAGGGCTACAAATTTTGATCACTTTTGATGATCTACCTTATGAGGGGTCTTCCCTGTTAAGAGCTTTCAAACTTATACAATCTACCTTGTTAAAGTATTTAAACTTACAATAAAGTAAGCACTTGGTTATAGATTTACAAAGGCTTATTAGGACCACTCTATTAAGAGATTTCCCCTGATTCACTTCCTAGAATGTATGAGTACTTGATCCTTCAGTTTGCACTAAAAATATTGATAACGGATCTCCTCTTTCCAACTATTAATTGATCTCTCAATCTGATTTATCTCTGTTCTACTCTTCACTTCTCTTCTTAGTCACTCTATATGGTCCATGCTTCAGACATGAAAATACTTCTGATCTCTGCTCCTCACATCGGCATCAAAACATACATGCTTACACACAACTCTCTTTCACTTCTTATTAGGGTTTCAAGCATCCCATAAATAGATCATCTAGATCAAGATCAACAATCTAGATCTATCATCTTTTGTGACTTAGGCATCCCTATTTTTTTATTGGTTGCATGGCTTGCATAGGGATCCATGATCATAAAAAGAGTGCTTAATTAGTGCTTTAAATCTCTGTTTATGATCATTAAATTCTCATAAAAGTTGGCCAAAATAGTTAACCTTGGTTTTTATTGCCATTTCAAACACATATACAAAATATGTTTTACTTGGAAAATCAAATACCGGTGCTTAGTCAATACTGTGTCACTCAGCATAGTTGTATGTTGTTGCTCTACACTAACTCTTCTATGTAACTCAGAAATCAATCTGCTTGGCATCCATTGAGTACTTGATGACCTTTGAATTTCATGACAATAACTATTGTTTGGTCTCAAACTTAGTGAGATGGCTTGGTCACAATGATGACTGACCAACCTTCCCTTAATATGACTAAGTGCGGGACACTAATAGACAATAAAACTTAGAGATCAACAATCTTTTCCTTTTTCATTAGTGGAAAAAACACTTTGTCATGTCCTTTCAATCCTTCAAAAAAAATAGTACTCAAAAGAATTCAAAATTTATAACTCCCCCTAGGATTATGACTCAGTCTTTCTCCATATAGACTTCACTATATTTATAACATATGTATATACATACTTACATTTCCCCTATTGAATCTATGACATGTTCCCCTTATTTTTGTCACTCTTGTGATCTTTCTCTGTTGTGGTTTTTTGGGTCACTATACTTATCCAAAAATGGTTTATGGATCTATAATATCATAGCTAAAGCATTATCCCAACTTGTCCTTATAGACTCCAAAACTTGAAACTTCATTTCTAGCTCTGCAGCTAGATCAATTAGACTCTCATAAATTTTCATAGGTGGATCTTGTTGTTCCAAGATATGTGTCTGGTTATTAAGGTCTTGAAATTTGTTTTCATCAACAAATATTTCTTTAACCTCATGTAATACCTGCTTTTTTTGATGTTCATGTTTCAATTCTTCTTTATTCCTTCTCATGTTCAATAAGTCCTGCAATATTAGCATTTGTTCATAAGATAAGTTATCAATATCCCATTTTGGAATGACTATAACTTGATCAAGTGTAACTTCATAGCTCTTATCTTTCTTCTTCTTATGTTATTTCTTCTTTCTTGGCTCTAGTGAGATGCTACTCGATTTATATTCATCTTTCAAAATATTAGTGCCACCACTAATTGATACTAACTCCTTCTGAGTATTGAGTATTTCCTCGGTAGATGTATCATCTATCTTAACTTTAGTAGATACTAGAGGAGCAACATTAGGTAGCTATACCAATGCTTGTATTTTCACTTCCTCCTTAGGTTCCTTTTTCTCCTCAGTCTCAGAAGTATTGGTCTCCTCGGGGACTTCTTCAAGTGATTTGGAGATGTCTAGTGCAGACTTATCTACTTTTTCTTCTTGGATTTTATCTCCCTCTGTATTATTTTCAAGGTTTTCCTCAGTAGGTAAATTTGGAATTAAGAGTGCCCCATTTCCATGTTCCTCGATATTCAAACCTTTTGTTACCTCATCAGTGATTAAATCTTCAATCAGTTCTTCCCCAACCTTATCTTTCTCCTCATCATTAACATATTTCTTCAATTCTTCTTCAGTAATGTCAATAATCTCAACTTTAATATCATCATGTGTCATAACCTCAATATTATTTGGTTCATTGAGTTTTATTTTTTTTCAAGCTCAATTTTCTTAGATGTGCCCTCATCTTGCTTCTTTTCAACTATTAATCCAAAGATAACCTTCCATATCCTTTGGGTTTGCTGCACAACACCTTCTACATCATTCTCTAGTATGGAATAGGATCTCAACTTAGGAATGAATCTATTCCTATATTGAGACATTAATTTTTCTTTATTCTTCTTTGTTAACTCTGGCATAATTTGAGGTAATGTTCCTTCTCTGATTTTCCTTTCTGTCATCATGGCATTCTATCATCTCTCATCAATTTTATTTACTAGCTCATCAGGGACTAAATTCCAAATCTCCAAAGCTACCATCTTATATGAAACTAAAATATCCATAATAGCCTCTTCTATTTTAGCCTTATTAACTTTTCTTAACTTTTCATACTTAATAAACTTAAAACCTGATGAACCTGCTGAATTCCCTATGTTATGTTAGATTTCATCAACATTGGTAGTATGTTTGTTTTGTGCAACTTTGAACTTGATTATATCCTTGGTTTCTATTAACTCTTCATCTTCTTCATCTTTACCCATAACATATCTTCTTCTTAGTTTCCTCTTTGGTTGACTTGGCTCAGATTCTATTTGTGCTTGTTTTCTTTTCCCTGAGCTTACCCCTTCAGCATCTTTTACCAATTTCTTCTTTGGTGGCTCAGTAGATGTAGTAATTTTTTATGCCATGGTTCTCAATCAATTTGTAGTAGGAGGAATAGATTTTTGTTGTGAACTCCTCTTCTTGGTTGGCTCGGTAACCATCACTTTCTTTCCTTTTGGGTCCACTTCCACATCATCACCACTATCCTCAGAATCACTAGACTGGTCCTCTCCTTGACCTTTTGTGATCTATACTACTACATCATCATCATCTTCTTGTTCTCCTTATATCTTCTGAATATTATTTATAATTTTCTTTCTCTTCCTCTCTATTGTTGAAACCTTTAAATTTGAAGTTATCTTAGATTTAGCTTCATCATAGGTACCAAATCTCTCGACATTCCTATCAATGTTCTCTACAATTAGAGTTGTGATAGGTGCAAATGTTTCATCTATGTTTACTTCACAGGAAAATGGCCTTAGCCATTCTACCCTTGGTACTATAGCTTGTACATAGGTTTTATTAGTATCAACTAGAAAGAAAACATCATTATAATATTTCTCCACTAGTGATAGTGGGATTCTTCTCCTTAGTCTCATCTTTTGCTTAAAATCCACAAAGTAATTGACCATAAAAGTATCAAAATTTTCTCCTAATTTATGAATGAACTCATTTATGTGAACTGTTATCAGTCGATCCTGACTTTATACAATAGCTCCTACAGTAGGAAAAGAATTTAGTACATAGAATAATATGCAAACAAGTAAGGAACTAAACTTACACATAGAGTTATTTGCCTTCCTTATAGCTAATAGGTTTTTGGCAAGTTGAGTCATCTACAACTTGGAAAGATCATAGGTATGATCCTTCTTCACTATTTTCCATGCCTAGTCGACTGCCACCCATGGAACACTATATGCTCTGCTTGATTGATAAAATTTATGTGCTATGACTCTGACTCTAAATCAATTTCTGGATTGTTGATCATATAAATTGTCATCCCTTGCTTGTTCAACTCGGCCAAAGTGAAACTTTCAATATCTAAAATTTTTCTCACAATGCATTGTGTGCTTCCCTTGCATGATGGGATAACCTGTAACTTAGTGAATAATCTCTTTTGTAATATTTATCGGTCCATTTCCTAGCCATAAACACATGTCATGTGTTCTTCTCAACACAATCATGATCCACTAAACCTTAAAGTCATGTGGCAAGTCTAGGGAACAAAGTAACCCTTTCTTGGTAATATGTTGATGATTAGCCTTTAGAACTCTATTTACACATAGATTGTCATATTCCTCCCTCAATTTGAAGTCTCCAACTTCTCCAATCTTACACATGTAACAAGATCGTACATCATAGATCATAAGTACCTTTGGTGGAATTGATGATAGGGCTCATGTAAGATCTCCTTTAATTGTAGCTTTAGGAATGAATTGAAAGTTTGGCAGTGCACACGTGTCGCTCCTAACTAACTAAAAACTCATCAATGACCTATCTTTTCATATTACTCCAACGGATGAACTGGTTGTCATTGCTGAAAGTTAGGGTTCATTAAATAGATTCTATATAGCTCAACAACAACTAGTCTTCAAACTTATCAATACTAGTTGATGATGCACATGAGGAATCTTTTCAAACTCATCTCGAATCACTCTTGAATTGCCTTAGATTTTTATGAAAACTCTAAATCATTGTATAAAATGAATAATGAGTGTTTGAATTGATTATATACCCTCAAACGGTCAGATTATTGCTTCATTAAATGTTTCATGCAGTGGTAGGTGGATAACAACTATTCTCGGTCTATGATTAATTTTCTTAGTTATCTCACACCACTAAGTCCGAATAGTGACTCGGTCACTACTGACACTCGGTAGACATATCAGCTCGGTCAACATATCAGCTCAGTCTGTATTGTAGCTCGACATATGATGATACTGATGTTCAACATCAAATATTCATTACAATTATTATTTTTTATTCTTGTCTCAGATCTATCCTAATGCATCTTAACTTATGCAGATATGGAATTTAATACATGTTATTTCAGGAACTAGTATAAAATATGGCATTTGAGAAAACAATTCCTTACATACTTTTCTTCTTAATTTGAAGTAGTGTGATCACTTGATCCATTGGATTGGGTGATCTTGGATTCACTAGATCCACTACTACTTGCTTCTTCTTTCTTTCTCCATGCTAGATTCATATGATTCCTTATTTGTTCAATAGTATGTGTCGGGCTCTGGTCTTGCAATCTCTCTTGGTATGACTAATCTTTTGACAACTATAGTATACCATTTTTCCATTCATCTAGCATTTGGATTTACCTTTGAAGTGTGGACTTATACAATTCTCTACAATATGACCATATTCATTGCAATAATGGAAATTTTTCCTTCTATTATAATCCCAATTGAATGTGTTACCTTTCCTCAGTGTATTTATTTGTTTCTTGTATTTCCATTTGGATTTTGCACTGGATCTGCAATCTTGGGTTCTATGACCAAATTTTTGACCATTATAGCAATGTCCTTGGAATCTAGGTGAAGCAGATGTATTTCTAGTTTTTGACCTACATTCATGTGCCTGATGCCCATTCTTCTCACAGTTAAAACAATATCCATTGAATTTAGGTTTTTTATTTGACTTACTATTCTTTCTTTGGCATATGTTTGATGTGTGACCTAGTTTCCCACAATGATAACATGTAGGTTTGTTGTTCTTCAATTTTGCATTCCTCAGTTCTCCACTCTTTGATGATTCTCCTTCTTTAGTGGAAGACTCATTCTTGGTATGGAAAAGTCTAGATGTGTCACTATTTCTTCTTGGTGATCTCATAAGTTCCTCAAAGTATCTCAATGCTTCATTTGGTTTTTTTATCATCTCAATGAGTTCTCTTTCAGATCTCAACTCATTTTTTAGTTGATTGTTCTCAGATCTGAGATAAGTGTTTTCAATTTATTTTATATTTATCTCTTTATTTGCAAATAATAGTTGGTTGACCATGTCTAATGGACTGTTTATGAGCTTCTACACATCACTAGTCCTTTCATCAATTATGGTAGCCATTAGTATCTTGTCTTCTTCTGTCATTGTCTTATCTTCCTTAGCTTTCTTCTTTTGATCAATCACCACACATAGTGTTATTGATTGAGTTTATTGTTTCATCTTCAGACTTTTGACTTGTTCTTTCAGTGTGTTATTTCTTCTCAAATAGATTTTCAATCACTGCATTTATTTATTTTGAATCACCATTGTCAAATAGACCTTCAGTGTCTTCTTCCTTATATTGAGTATCTTTCACCTGAGTTGTCAATTCCTTCCTAGCTTTCAAGGATTTCTTTAATTCTTCCCTAGCTTTCTTAAGCTACTGTAGTGCCAGCTGAATATCAATCTTTTGATTCTCATTGACCTTTCCCAACTTATAAGCCTCCATTTCCAAGATCTTAATTCTCAAGTGGTTAGACTTCTTTTAAGAGAAAAATGCTCTAATACCAATTTTTGGAAGTCTAATATGGGAAATCAGTAACTAAGAGGGGGTGAATCATATCTATAAAACTTCTACAAATTCTTAAATAACTGATTCAACCATGTATTCATAAACATAAACTGAAATTCTATAAATATTTATCATCTAATCATGAATACATAACACAAAGATTTTGGTAACCCAAAAACCCTTGAAGGTAAAACTAGGGTGGGGATGACACCCACAGATCTTCACTATTGCAATAATAAAGTGTGCCTATTAGGGCTACAAATTTTGATCACTTATGATGGTCTACTCTGTGAGGGGTCTTCCTTGTTAAGAGAGTTTAGACCTATACAATCTACCTTGTTAAAGGATTTAAACTTACAACAAAGTAAGCACTTGGTTAAGAGATTTACAAATCCCTGTTAAGACCACTCTGTTAAGAGATTTACCCTGATTCACTTGCTATAATGTATCAGTACCTGATCCTTTAGTCTACACTATAAATTTTGATAAACAATCTCCTCTTTCCAACTCTTAACTGATCTCTCAATCAAATTTATCTATATTATTATCTTCACTAATTTTCTCGGTCACTCTGTCTAGTCAATGAGGCTAATGAATGAGCTACTTCATAAATTCATATGCAAGTTTTTAGTAGTCTACTTGGATGAAATTTTGATCTTTAGTAGCACCAAGGAAGAATATATAATACACTTGGAACAAGTCCTCCAAATACTTCATGAAAAGAAACTATCCATCAATCTAGAAAAATGTGCATTCATACAACAAGAGTTGACATTTCTTGGTTTTGTCATCTCTAAGGGCACTCTAAAGATGGATCCTGAAAAGGTAGAGGCTATCATCAATTGGCCAATACCAAAAACACTAGGAGAAGTTAGGAGCTTCCATGGATTGGCTACCTTTTATAGGAAATTTCTCAAAAATTTCAATCATATTTGTGCAACTCTACTTGATACCTTCAAAGGTGATAGGAAAATAAAATTTCAATGGACAACCCAAGAAGATGAAGCTTTTGAGAAATTGAAGGGAAGAGTGGCATAATATCCTATCTTGGCACTACCTACCTACAACAATTTTTTCACAGTAGAGACAGATGTTAGCAATCTAGCCATAGGTGCAGTCCTTAGTTAGGATGGAAGACTAATGGCTTTCTTCTCTAAAAAATTGAATGAGGCCAAGAAAAAGTACAATATATATGACCTAGAACTTTATTCTATGGTGAAAGCCCTCAATAAATGGAGGCACTACTTACTACCAAAGGAATTAATTTTTTTTACAGATAACCATGCATTAATTTTTCTTAATGGTCAAGACAAGTTAAGATGCAAGCACATTAAATGTATTGAACAACTCCAAGCATTCACATTTTCTGTAAGTAATAAGAAAGGAACCTCCAAAAAAGTTGAAAATGCTCTTAGTAGGAGAGTAATCTTGGTTAAATAAGTACAGGTTCAAAGCATGGGAATTGAAGCCCTCAAGAACCTATACAAGGAGGAGCAGAGTTTGGTGAAATCTATAAGGTTTTCTCTACTCTTGTAGATGCATATAATACTGTATATTCAAAATATTTATTGCAGAATGGTCTTTTATTTAACAAGTGTCAACTTTGTATTCCTAGATGATCTATGAGAGAAAATATGATCAAAGAGAAACATTTTGGCACACTAGGGGTTCATTTTGGGATTGATAAGGCACTTGAACTCATAAGGAGAAACTATCATTAGCCTAAACTACCCACTGATGTCAGAAAATTTATGGAGACATGCACTATTTTCCAAAGAGCCAAAGGAGTTAGGACCAATTAGGGTATCTATCAACCATTCCCAATTATAACAAAACCATGGGATAGTGTGAGTATGGACTTTGTCCTAGGACTTCCAAGAACTAAACGGGGATTTGAAAACATCTTTGTTATTGTTGACAGATTTAGTAAAATGTCTCACTTTCTTCCTTGTAAAGTTGTTAATGATTCTTCTCATAGTTCTAACTTGTTCTTCAAAGAGGTGGTAAGGATTCATGGATTTCCATTATCTAGGATAGAGATGTGAAATTCCAAGGGCATTTTTGGAGAACCCTTTGGAAAAAGTTGGGGACAAATTTTTCTTGTAGTTCTGCATACCATCCACAAACAGATGGGCAGACTGAAGTTGTAAATAGATCACTAGGAAACCTCCTAAGGTTTCTAACAAAATAGTATGGATAGTATTGGGATTCTATCCCCCCTCAAGCAGAATTTTCTTTTAATGACTCAGTCAACAGATCAACAGAGAAGACACCATTCCAGGTGAACTATGGACTACATCCAATAGGAGTCATGGAGTTGATAGACTTACCAAGTAACTTTAAAACTAGTGCATAGGGTGAAGAGTTTTTTACATGGATCAAATAGATTCATGATCAAGTTAGTGATACATTGAATCAAAACACTGCAAAGTACAAGGAACAAGCAGATAAGAAGAAGAGATATGTGACTTTAAAAGAAGGAGATCAAGTATGGGCATACCTGAACAAGGAAAGACTACCTAGGGGGCACACTAAAATATAGATGAGGAAGATTGGTCCTTGTCAAATACATCATAAATTTGGGGATAATGCTTATGAAATTTATTTTCCCCCAACTATTTATATTTCTCCTATCTTTAACATTTCTGATCTCGCTCCTTTTAAGGGTGATGTAAGATCTAATAATTCTTTGTAGGATGATGAAGATACATAGGTAGAATGGATAAAGGAATTTCCACCAATCCAACCATTATAGTTGGAAAATATTCTTGACTCCAAAGTTGTCAAACAAACTAGGAAGAATACCTACACAATGAATAGTGTATTCACAAGCATGGAACTCCTATTCAACAATTGTTCTCAAGTGGAACTTGATTTTTCAAAAAAAATGAGTATGGTGCAGGAGAACCTTCCCTCCACTCTTCAAAAAAATCATATTCTTAGGTTCTTCAAAGGATTCACCCAAGGGCCTCTAGGTCTAAGGGTCGTCAAGATCATTTCAAGAGTTTTCAATAAGCCACTTTGTAAGGCCTAGTCACCCTTGGTGTATTTATAAACCTTGGGCTTTGGCTATGGTCATTTGGCATGTTTTTAGTTTAGTATATTCAAGGTGTGTTTTAGAATTTTTGGTCATGTTTTGTATTAATTATGATCCCTAGGATATTAGACTTAGGTCTTGTTAGGGGAAAGATGCACTTTTGCCAGAAATGCAAAAAGTTGCCCATTGCTAGAAATGTTGTCAAAGAAACTTTTGTAAAAAGTTGCTAAAAATATTGTAAATCATTCCCAATGGTCACAACCTAAAAAAATTAGCTGGATCTATTGGGAAAAGTATTCATAAGCCCTTTCAGGTAGGTCGAAGACAAGGATAATGTAATTTGTTTTTGAAATCAATAAAAATTCCCTAATTTATGTTTGCAAACTGAACATGTACAGACTAGTACAGATTGGAAGAATCTAATGAGTGGATGAATTCAAATCTAGGATGAGTTAAGGAATAGATGCAATTTTTTTTAAGTGTTTATAAGATCAAGATAAAAAGTTCTAAGAAAAACTCTCTCGGGTGCATAGAAACCCTTCCTGGATAGGTAGTTTTCAGAGATAATGCCCTAACTTTCCTTTCCACTATGGGAATTCCTTTTCCCTTATGGAAATGCAAGTAGGTTCAATTTAATATAGGATTCTAGAGGTTGGGGAGAAGGGGAATGGATCTACTATTTTTACTAGCAAGCCCTAGGATAAGCATCTCTATGTCCTTGGTTCAAGTTAGAGAAGAATGAAGTAGCAGTAGTACTTTGGGGGCAAAAAAAATCAATCTAATGGTGCATTGTCATCTATAAGGGGTCCCTTTAACAATTTAAAATGGTTTCTTGTCAGAGGATTTTGACTGGTGAAGAATTCTAGAAGAAATCAACCCTTATAGGCCTAATTAGGCCTCCTAGAGTAGTGAGCATTAGGTACTTTCCTTTCTATTTGGGAGTATATGATTTTTTGGTTTGATATAACTCTATAAATGGTTCCTGGATCTAATATTATTTTGATAGGTCCTTTAGGAATTTTTTAATCTAAGTCCTAAAAACTTTCTCAATAGGGCTACAAGCCAGGAATGCCTTAAGCCAAAATTGTTGTATGATTTCTTAGACACTCTGAAGGGTTACAAATCATCTTTTTTAGAGACCTATAAATTTTTTGGAACCTTTCCATCACATACAACATATAGGTTCCTCTTTTATGTTAAAAACAAGTATAACTTACTTCTTGAAAGAATAATTAGTACCCTCTAGGAGGATAGTGCATCTTGTAGTAGCTGTAGGAACCCTTTTGAAGGTGTACAACCCTCTCTTGATCCAATTTGGGTGTAGAGAAGACACCTAAGGCCACACCATAGAAAATTTTCCTAGATAGAGGATAGCTCTGCATCACATGAGTATATCCATAGGTTCAGATAAGGTCGAATCGATAAGTTCAGGATGGATTAGGTGTAAGGTTTTGTTAGGATTTGCTTCACCTATTTCAAGGGTCATTATGGAATGTTTCTCATGCCATTTGAATATATTAAAAAGGTTGAAAACATCGTCATCCTAAAGATTGTTTATATCATCAAGAGTCTCAATATTCTCACTCGAGTCATCATCAATATTATGTGAACTAATTTGAAAAGGTCGTACACCTGAGATTTGTCCCTCTTCTCTCCTTTGTATCAAATTATTATAATTTTTCCTTTCACAGATTCAACGAAACTCTTCTGGTGTGATTAATACTCCTATGTCAACATCAATGATACTAGGGATTACCACATTAGCAAAATCAGCAATAATGTTTGTATTATGAGAAGTCTTAGAATTTTCACCTCTTTCTAGTTGAGGTAGATATTGATGAATCATATCTATTTCAATATCCATAATGGCATCAGAGAATGAGTCCCATTAATATTCATTATAATCTATTTCAATCTCATGTGGAGAGTCTAGAATATGAGTTATTTTTACTGATTGTCCCCAATTAGGATGATTACTCTCTTGATCATTGGTTTCCTCATTAGACGTCTGTCTCTGAGAATCATTTTGATTTTCCTCAAGTGTTTGATCAGTTGGTTGTGGTGTGAATGTTTCTTCCTCAGCCTTAGTTTCTTGATCCCTCAAAAATGAAGGAATGTAGAGTTCTCATTGATACTGAGGATTTTGTTCATCGATATATAACAATCATTCATAGGAGATAGGGATCATCTCTATTTATTCTTTATATTATTCATGTTCTTTGTAAAATATTGGGCCATCTTGAATGAGTGGGATTTTTTCTTCCTATTTGTACCCTATGTGAGTTTTATCTTTTGGATCTCTAAATTGGGTAACAATTGGTTCAACAATACCTTCTTTATTCTTTCCTAGAGGTCCTTGTCCTTGATATCCCATTTTGTTGCATGACATGAAGACCACATCCATATTGTTCACTTACTATCTATACATGCTTAATGTCTTATTGAGATTCATCTTTTTCCCTATATAGCCACTTCAATACCTCATTGTCCTCTTTCTCTTCTTCCTCTAATTTTCCTATTACAAAAGTTCTGTTATAGATAGTTTGTGGTTTAGGTTTTGCTGACATTATGGATGATGAAGATTTTCCTTTAGATCTTGGTGAGAGAGGTAATGTTGTTAATGAAATTATTTGATCTACTTTGTACTCTCCAATCCTATTATCTTGTAACTTTAGCTTCTTGATGAAGGGTTCTCCCCTTACTAACACAAATACACAAAAAAATCGAGAATAAAAGGATTTGTAAAGACATGCAACAAACACAGCCACATGGGCATTTTATTGCAATATTCTGCAAGCTAGAGCCACCAGATGCATAACCCAAAACTGTCCTAGACAACCCTATGGGCCTTCAATATATAGGCAATTTTAACCACCCAAGAATATTCTAGAAATTAAACCCTAAATTTTGAGGCCGACCATCCCTAAGATATTATTATTCATTTTTATTACATTAGAATAGGCCCAAACAACTTCAAAACCCAAAAAGAAATTTTAAAGAAACTTTAACATTTTCAATTTTAGATAGCACAACTTTCGGAGACCATAACTCATCACCTATTGACCCAATGGGCCACCGTAACCCCATTTTGGAAATGAAATGAAGTTCCCTAAAACACTTGAATTGAGAAAGCTTAGTCATCCAAGGTTTCAACTCTATTTAGAGCCTCTAAAGCCTTCAAAACTAACTTCAAAGTTTCTGTACATTGTTGCCAGTACCAAAAATATTCAACATCTACAAAACTAGACTTGATCTAGCAATGAAACTTTAATGGTAGGCATATACAATCAATGTGAACCTTGAGGGAAGATAATAAAACATTCAAAGATCAAATAGAAAAATTACTAAAAATAGTAACTTTCCTTAAATAGAAACTTTGCACAAAATAACCCTTATTGAAAAAGAAACCAGAAAATATTTTTGGGTGATGCAAGATTTCTCTTACACCCAAGATGGTCCTAAATCAATTATTTTCAAAATCTTGTAGCATAGATGATGTTGAACTCTCAGGTGGTTGTTCTTTTGTAGCTTCCCTATTATGAGGAACCATTCTTTCGTTATATTTTCTAACATTATTGCAGGATTGGAAATAATTAGTGTATGTTGGGATTGTGATCTCTTTTCCATTATGAGGAAATTTTAAGTATTGACGAAAGGTTGAGGATAATTCTTGCATATCATGTATCCAAGGTCTTCCTAAGAGGATATTATATTATAGGTTAACATCTAACACTTGGAACAAAACATTTCTTTCCATAGGTCCCACTCGGATAGGAAACATTACCAACCCTTTAGATGATCTTTATTCATCATCGTATGAATTAATAGTTATCCTCTTTTTAGGGTCAATATCTTCATCTTAAAATCCCAATGCTTTGATCAAACCTAGAGTACATATGTTTAAGCATGTCCCTCCATCTATCAATACTCATTTCATGTGATTTTTATGGATTAGCACTTCTATAATTATATGTAGAGGCAAATTGTGTGGGTGACTTAGAGAATTTCCATCTTCCTCTAAGAATGATAGGTAGTGAGGTGTGGTCAAGTGTCTAGCCATGGCTTTAAATTTATCCACATCCAAATTTTTAGGAATATTTGGTTCAACCAAATATTTTTCTAAAATCTATTTATGTGATGGAGAGATCTTAAGAAGTTCAAGAATAGAGATTTGTGTAAGGGTTCTCTGCAATTGATCAACAAAACTGTAATTATATGAAGAGGATGATGAAGCTTGTTTGGTTGAGGTTAATTTTGATAATGTAGATATTTTTAAAGAATCTCCTTTCAATGTCACTTTGTCTTGACTCCTTGTTACTGCATTAGTGGACTCACCCTTTTTATTGTCTTTGATTATTATCACATTGATATTATGGTCCCAAGTTTCCAACATGTTGATAGTGTTGTTGTGTGAATAAGCATAATTCAACTGATTGCCCTTGGCATTGTATGATTCTCCTTTCTCATAATTAGGAAAAGGTGTCTTAAAGGAAGTGTGATCTTCATTTTTCTTGTGCCCAAACACTATAATGACCTCATTCTCAATTAGGTCTTGTAGAAAATGCTTGAGTTTCATGCACTCATTTATTCTATGTCCCTTGTTTTGATGATACTCACAATAATGAGAATCATTCCACTATTTTGGTTTAACGGGTAGTTCATATGGTCTTGATTGAGGTAGTGTAATAACCTTGTGAGATATGAGCTTACATAAATCTTATTCAAGTGACTATCCAAGAGGTGTAAACATGCATTTAGGACCATTTGTGAAATGTGTTTTGATTGCTTGGACTCTTGATTAATCCGCATGTTCAAGGTAGTATCAGGATCCTTTCAAGGAGTAGTAGAAAAATGATTAAATGTTGATTTTTTGGGTTTTAGATTTTTGGCATCTTCTACTCCACCATTGACAAAATTTTGAGTTTTGTGCTAATATTTTGATTTATCTTGGTTACCATTGTTATTATTATTGTAAGATCCCTTGCATTCTTTGTAGATCTTGATTTCTCCTTTCCTAACTAAAATATGTTTGATTTTGACTCCCATCTCAATTATGTTTTCAAATATAGGAATACATTGTAATTGAAGATATTGGTTCATTTATGTTAGAAGACTTCTTACAAAATGTCTATCTTTTCCATTTTGGGAATCGTACGAGGATATCTTGCAAATATTTTCCTCCATCGTTGCAAGAATGATATGAATGGTTCTCCAATACATTTTTTAGTAGTACATAGATCAATCATTATAATAGGATGTTGAATATTGTAGGAATAATGTTTCATAAATCAATGTATTAACTCTTTAAAATTTTTGATTCCATGAGGTAATTTGGAGAACCATTATGCTTCTTGTTTTCTTAAGCTACGAGGAAACAGTCTCATCAAGTAGGTTTGTTCATGAATGAACTCCATAATTAGAGTATAAAACTCTTGTATATGATCTTGAGGGTCTGTAACTCCTGTATACTTCTCATAATTTGGTATATCCAGGTTTGGTGGAAATGGAGGCATGCGTAGACTATGATCGAAAGGCCTAGGACAAAGTGCATTAATTGAGGACTTCTTTGCAATGATATCCTTTGCTTTCTTCATTTCTATGATTTGAGTTTTCAAAGCCTAAACCTATTTGATAAGAGTAGCCATGGGACTTTCCTATTCATGAGTTAATTTGTTCGATATTGAAATCTTGAGGTAATTTTATTTAAAATAGAATCTAGATGCACAAAATACTTGTCTTTATCAGCCATTAAGACCTTGTCAATGATGTTTTGAAACCTTGTGTCTTGTTGGAATTTTTGGATGTATTCCTCAGTTATCTCTTCTTCATTATCATTATTGGTATGATTAGCCCACTCATTCCCAATTCTAGCCATGTTGTTGTTATCATTTTAGATCCAGGGTCTATAGTATGTTCACACGTGAATGGATTATGATCATGATCTGATTGTGCTTTTGGTATTATTCTTGTCCATGATATATGTCCAATATCTATTTGTTCATAATGACCACTTCATTTCCACACCATGTAAGATTGGAGGATAGTTGATTTGAAAATATGATCAATCTATCGCCTAGAGTTTCAATGTTTGATAAACTAGTCTGGCAATTGGTCAAATTTTGATGAAAAAGTGTTGATGTATAGTAGATAATGTTTGAAATCTTGATGAAGGTTAGATTGAACTTGATAGTGATCTCTAAACAAGAAAAGGTTGATATGACCAATTGAGACTAGTTTTAGGTTAAAACAAAGAGAAATTGGATTGATCTTCTAAAACTAAGGTTTTGATGTTATGCACTTGTGATGTTTGGACTAGAAATAGAATTTTCCAAGATTTTCTTAGAATTGAGCTGATTTTGATAGAAATAGTACAGAAATGACCTTTGTTTTGACCAGCAATAAGACAAGGACCAAATGTTTTAGAATCCACATTTTTGTGCAAATGACAACTTTGTGATAATTTGTGTCTAGGTGATAACCAAAAAATTTCAAAGCTTCTAATATTTTTAGTGTGTTCATAGGTGTTTTTAAGTGTTCAATTTGGAACACACACATGCTAAGAAAAATGATTTTGTCTTATTTTGATAGGACTTGTTTGTTTTTAGAATTTTCATGATTAAGTCTATAACAAGTTACATGCCTTTCCCTATAAGATTAGCATAGCATGCAAATATTTTCTCGTAGACTCAGGTACACACACACAAGCTAATTAGAATACAGCCTAATTAGAATATGGCCATTACCAAGCATACACTTGCTCCAGTCATGATATCATATTATCTGACTCCAAATTCTAGTGAGAGCACAAACATACAAGTATCTTGGGGGAATTACTATTTTCCTTACGCAAATATTATCACCTTTTGGGGGGAACCAGTTAGTCACTACCATAAATTATCTATTTCGGGAATTCATTCATAATCGTCTCCCATTAAATTGCACAATGAAAAATTGAGGCATTTAGCCCTATGAGTACCTAGATGAGTGTAGTCTTGCAAGCAAGATTGAAGTGGCTCCACTCTACACAACAACCAAGCATGTCCAAGGAATGATCATCAGTGTTCCAAGGACAAAATCGAATAAGTATTCTGATATTTTATTCTCAAGGAATCATTTTGATTATAGTGAGATGCAAGGGTTGGCATTCACTAGTCCTCACTTAGGTCATTCCTGGGAGATTTTTTCCTCAATCGGTAGGTCCTTAAAATTTTAAGCAGTAAAGAGGATTGGCGACTTAGGAGTCTAGATTTCTGATTCTTCATGAGGAAGAAAATTATACTCTCCTATCCATCTCATTTTCTCCTATCTAGAATGCCAAAAAAAATTACTTTCCCATGAATTATTAAACTCAACACTTAATCCACCATCTCGAATTTCTGGTTTTCCACTTGGGAAAAGAGCATAATCCTCTAGTTGGATTAAGAATCAAATTTGAATTCAATTTGTTGGATTGATGGTAAGTACTAATGCGAGGGAAGGGGTGAATCAGTACCTCTAAAATTTTTAACACTTTTCACCTTTCATCATTAGTAATCAATCTTTATTGTATTACTGATCATATCTAATGTTCTTTCTTATGTATGTAGTAATAATACATAATCTTAATTGTATGAAATCATTCATAGAAACATTCATGAAAATAATAGACACATAACACAATATATGATATCGCAGAAAACTCTTGTTAGGAAGTAAAAAATGTGGTGGGGATGGCACCCATAAAACTTCACTATCTCCATAATGGAAGGGAGCCAATAAAGGCTTACAATTGATCACTTATGTTGATCTACCCTGTTAGGAGTATTAATGTGGATACCTATTAAGATCTACTTTGTTAAGAGCTTTAGAAACACTAATGAAGTGTGCACTTGGTTAAGAGATTTACAATAGGACTGTTAAGTCCACCTTCCTTGAAAGGATTTCTTAAGTGTACAACACTTGTTAGAATGAGTAAAATATGTTTGATCTGGTTGTATGCAATCTATAATTTTTGATAACAGATCCATTAAAGCTCACATTATATGAATATCACCTATAGTGACAAATTAATACCTTTTCCTTCTCGTTGGTAGCCTGTGTTCTTGTTCTTGAAACTGAATTGATCATTTTATGTCCTTCTACATGAATTCTCTTATATGATCCTTAGATGCTCTCAGTGGATAAAATCATCATAGAAAAACATGTTCAAAATTGATTGAGCATCTATTTAGACAAGTATTTGACCTATTATAGAATCACGCATTACAATGTTAACTCTAGATCCAAGGTATACAACTTAACCTTGATCTTTTAGTTTGCATGTTTTAAATTAGTTAAACTGATATAAATAATAATAATTACATTTCTTTCTCTGCACATAATGGATTTAAAACAAATCAAGAAGCTAAATACAAAAATTTAGTGATTTATCTGACGTGGAAAGTCAGATCCACTTTTTTTTGGATGTAACTGACTGTCGGTTCTTGATCATCGGTGTGAACTGAAATTCTATCTGTGTTCCTTCATTGAACTGGTTGTTAGGTTCCCTTCATCTTTTTGGTTCCACTCTTTGATTGTTTTGTCGGTTACCTTTTTGTCATTATGTAACACTGAATAGTTTTTTTCGGGATGCTTTGTACTTGGAAGTATAAGGTAACCTTGGCGGCGGGTAGTGTTATGCCCTGTTTGTCAGCGTAGTATAAACCAACGGTGTTTATCATGTTTTTCCTTGCATATACTAATGGAAAAGTATGTCTTCAATCTCCCCCTTTGATATTAGTACCAAAAATTGATATGTACATAATACTAAAGCATTTAGTATGTACACCATGTATATATCCTTGTCATTATATGACTCCCCCTAACTGTATGCATTGGTATAGTGTAAGTATATGTACATGTATACTTTCCTTTGTACTATACATTTTCCTTTTTTTTCTTTCCTCTTTCTAATGATTGACTATACAAATCATTTCCTTTTTTCATTTCCCCTTTTACTGACTGACTGTACATATCATGTCCCCCTTTATTTGATACTCATGACAAAAATCTATAACTTATAAGTTGTCAAAAATGTGTAACTTATAGTGTGTCAAGAATGTGTGAGTGGGTGTTCTTGATATCCTCTATCATTTTCTCCCATTTTTCTTTGAGGAGTTCTAATTCCATGTGCTCTAGCTCTATTCTGGCATGCATATCATAAATTCTATTTAGGATAGATGTTTCTAGGCTAGAAATAAGTGCTCTTGCCTCTGTCATATGGTTTTGCAGTAATGAGAGTGTTGGTAAGAGTTGAGCTTGAAGCTCATTTACCTCATCTCTGAACTTGGTTTCTGCAATTTCTATATCTTGTCTCAACTTCCTAGCTTGCTTTAGTTGTTCATTGTGCAATATGATTGCCTCTTCACTATTTGTGAGACTTTGTGTGCTTGTTTGAAGATCAACATCCATTTGTGCTATCTTGTCAGTATACTCCTTGGTGAGTTGATGTAACATGCATAACTTTTGTATTAAGGTAATAGCTTCTAAAATTATTGGATCTACTGTACTAACCAGTTCAGATAGCTTTACCTTTTGCACTGCCACTTCTTGGCTTATCTTCTCTGCTATCTTAAATTCATATTTCTGGTCAGAACTTTCTTCCATGCCCTTCTCAGCATCAATGTTCTGAGATGTGATTGCATCGGTGAGAACCACTAATTGATCAAGCATGGGGGCTGGTTGATCAAAATCTATATCAGGTACAATTTATTGAAGTATTCCTCATGCAACTTCAAGTACCTTAGCTTCCTTGGTGGATTTTCTCAACTTGTCCTGCATGGCTTTCCTTTCACAAAGTATTTCATACTTTGCCAATTCAGTAGGATCCAATGTCCTAGGATCACATACTAGAATCTCAATAGTTTCATCCAGAGTCACTAGATTCTTGTTCTTGCTCTTCTTCTTCCTTGAGATTTGAGTAGATGTAGTTGTATGAACTACCACTCTAAGTTCATTTGTCTTCTAAGAGGCACATGATGAAGGCTTTGTAGATGAAGCTTCTTGTGTTTTTTTGCTCAGGGTTCACTTGTCAGTTTGGCGAAGACATCTCTCCATCAACCTTGGGTGTTTCTGCAGATTTCTCTTATATTTTCTTCTCTTGTTCATCTATCTGTGCTTCTTCACTCTTTTCTTTCTTCTTGTCCTCTTCTACTTTTTGTTCTTCTTCTTTTTTCTGGTCAGTAGACTTGTCTTGCTGATCATTGGTTGCAGCTTGTTCTGCAGTTGTATATTTTGGTTCATCTGTTGTGTCTTTTGTTTCAACATCATCCTTGTCCTCAGGTATGCTTGTATCTGTTACATTTGATTCTTCATTCCCTTCTAGCAGATTTATTGCCTTTATTAATACTGACATATTATCCTGAGTGCTGTCCTATTTTGTATCTAGAGTGGTGTCCTTCTCATCAGTTTGGTCTTGTTGAGCAGTGACATCTTCATATTTTTGTATTTGCTCTGTAGGTTTGAGACCTGTGATGTCAATAATGGAAGTGTCTCACCATATTTCATCAGCAACATCCATGTCTTTATTCCCTGGTGTCTTCAATGCTTTTTTCTTTTCTTGATCCTTAAGGGATATGAAAATACAATCAACATCCTTTGGTGGATCCTTATTAGAGTCATAGTGAGTGATGTCTTGAATTTTAAGATCATCCATGACTTTATCTAAGTCTATGGGCTCCATATCTTCAACATTATCCAAAGTAATATGCTTAGGACTTACTTTATCTTTTTCCTCCTCTACATGAGGTGTGTCGGTGAGAAGTAATTGATTCTCACAACTTGTTGACTTTGTAGGTAGATCTAGGATTTGTCTCCATTTGGTCTCAATCATGCTGTCTAGCTCTATAAATTAATCCTCTACCACTTTGTAAGCTCTTATCTTTGCTACAAATTTACTTGAGTGCTTTTTCATTATTTCTTTGATCTCTTCCATCATTGATTTGGGAGGCATGAGTGTGATAAGTACCCTCTCCCTTGCTTCCTTTTCTATGTGTAGAGCATATGACCATTGTTGTGAAATTATGTCACCTAGTTCTTTGGGTATTTGGCTGACAAATTCTACTAGTACATATTTGTACTTGACCATTATCATGATAATTGTACCTTGTATCTTATTTTGGTCCTTTGGTTCCAGCTTTGCCTACTGTCTGATATTTCTATCAGTCATTGTATCTATTGTAGCAATTGAATTAGAAATTTCATCCATAGTTCTAGGGGCTGAGCTTTTTTCTCTATATCAGGTTCATCATCTTTTGTATCTTCTATGTTAGTTTTGGTCCTGACCATTATTTTCCTCCTTTTGGTGGGTGTTTGTTTCATAGTTTGCTTCTTTGTTTGCTTCTTCCTCTTATAGGTCCTCAGATGACCTTTCTTAAGAGGTGTGGTATCCGTCTTTGCAGTTTGGCTCCTTGTCCTTTCTTTCCTTGTATGAGGTGGAGGTGCATCAGATTCAATGGCCTTAGAATCTGATTCTTCCTCATCTTTCCCTTCACCGATGGTACCTTGTTCCTTGGTTTCCTCTGTCTGTTCTTTCTCCTCCTCATTGACTGATAGAATATTTTCAAGATTCTTTACCATTTTGTTCTTCTTTTTGACAGTCTTCTTGATTACTAGGCCTGATTTTATCTTGGAATTGGCCTCTTCATATGTCCCAAATCTTGGTTTTTTACTATAAAGTGGTTCATTTATCAATGCATCTATTGCATTTGTTGCTTGATCTATGTTAATCTCATAGTCAAGAGGTGTTAACCAGGATGTTCTTGGCACAACTGGTTTTATGTGTGTAAAATATGTATCCACCATAAAACATATCTCATCCCTATGTTTTTCAAACAATTGATTAGGGATCCTTACTCTTTCCATCATCTTTTCCTTGAATTCAAGGAAGTATCTAGTCATTACTAAATCAAATGTGTCACCTAGTGACTTGATAAGGTCACTAATCTGCAATATGACCGGCTTTGTAGTATCCCACTTCACTTTGCCTACTGAAGGAAAGTATTCTTGAAAGTAAAAGACTATACACATGATGAGTGAACCCAACTTACATGTGTTAGTCTTTTCCAAACTAATTTTTGTCATGTTCTCATCAAGTTGCTTCAGCAGGATCTCACATAGATCCATATGTATTCCTTTAGTGACAATCTTGTAAGATGTGCTTACTGTTGTTGAAGCTATGCTATTTAGCCTACTTTCCTAGAATATCTTGTAACCTATCACATATGCACCGAACCTCAGTTCCTTGTCGGTGATGGTGTTCACCTTGAGTCCTTGGTTATCCCACATAGCTTTGGTGAGTTTTTCAACTTTCGATCGAGAGGGATGCTAATGTGCCTTAGGTTTGTTAGTTATTGGGTAACCTATTATAGCATGTAACACATCCTTTGTTAGCTGCTTAGGTTCATCTAACCATAACTTTTGGTCATGCATTCTGCTAAATACCAACCTAATCCAATCAATTTTGAAAACCCTCAGGAAATATAGGCCATTGGTTATCCCCTTTACTTGGAGATGCTTGTGTTCTTCTTTTAGGTTCCCTTGATCATCACACAGCTTTTTGTAAGCTTGATCAATCTCTAGATCACTTATCTTGGCAATCTTGCAGTGAATGTAGGACCTCACCTCTTCTATCAGCAAAACCCTAGGTGGAATTTTTGAAAATGCACTAGAATCATCGGGTTGCAATGCAATCTCTAGGCATATCTTGTACTTAGGTTCCACACAAGTGTTGTTCTTTATTAGCTTAACAACATTCTTCTTATCATTCTTAATCTTTGCAGTTCTTGAAGTGGTTGCCATCATATTTTAAATTTAGGGCTTTCTTTAAAATAACAACACACTTCTTCGGTGTTCTTGGTACTTACTTCGATTTGTGAAACTTGTGAATGATCTATTTGGAGTGCACTAGATCAAGTCAAGTTTGCTCTGCTGAATGCTTTCTTTTTGCTCTGTTTTTGCTCTGCTCTTTCTTCTCAAATTGCGTGTGCAGAATGAAGTGCTCCTGTTGAGTATTTATAGACTTTTTCCCTAAGTCTGTCATAAATTCTCAACGGCTTGCCGATTCATGAAGATGAAATTTATCAGGAAGACTCTCAATTAATATTCTTTGTGTTGACAGGATGCTCGGGATAGCTATTAAGAATTTTTCTTTTATCGACAGATATTGGTATTGTATCTTTTCTTTCTTACTGACAGGTGTTGGCTTACATTTGCAACTTAGCCATTTTATGTGTTGACTGTCAATTCTCAGTAAGTGTAGACAGCTCATCCTTTATGTTCACCAATGATTTTTGGTATGTGTTTACCGGCGGGGTTGATTTCTCATAATTGTGATAAGTAACATAACATGCATCTTTATTTGCAGATTTTGACTATGTATCAATTTGTATAATGGAACTGATGCAAAATATGACTTGGTGTAGTGCAGTTCCATACTTACTTGTTTAGCTTAAGTGGGGGTGGTGATGTCACCAGATCCATTGGATGAGGTGTCACCATTTGCATTGCTTGGTCTAGCTTCATCATTGCTTGAATATTTTATCCACATTTTGTCTCTAGCCCTCTGAATATCTTCAATGGTGTTTCCATTAGGTTATATGATTTTCTCTATCATTCAGTCTCTCTAGTCTTTCTTGATTTGACCAACTTTATGACAATGTAAGCATACCATTTTGGGATTTGTCCAACCTCTAGACCTTTTGGTCCATGCTCTCATGCAGCTTGCAGCAATATGACCATATCTACCACATGTTGTACAATTTTTCCACGTACTGTAGTCCCATACATACTTATTACTGATTCTGTTTGGTTGATAGGGAGTTTCTTCACCTTTAGGTTTCCATGCTTTCCTTTTCTTTTTCCAGCATTCAAGACTTGTGTGCCCATTCATTTTGCATGTAGGACAGTATTTTTCCGTGTAGGTTTCCTTCTTTGGTTGATCCATCTTAGACTTAAATTCATATTTTTTATGTCCTTTCTTGTTACATTTATGACAGAATCCTATGAATGAAGATGTAGATTTAGGAATACCTTTTATCTTGCCTCTGCATACATTTGATGTGTGGCCTTGCTTTCCACAGTGTTTGCATGCTAGCTTTCTGGGTCTTCAATTTTTATAGAAATTCTTTGGATTGGCTTGATTTGATGATACTCCATTTTAGTTACAGCCTAGACCATTGTTTTTGTTGACTCTGTTGGTACTCAAAAATACAAGGATTTTTTAGTGTTTTATTAGTACTTTGCATTTTGACCCCCTATAAGTGCTTTCTGAGCCTATTTGCCAACATGAAATTCTGAAGTTTTTCATGCATGTCAGGTGTTTATCACTCTTGTTTAGGCATATGAAGACATCCAAGTTTGTCAGTTTCAATTTTTGAGTCAGTTAGTGATGTCTTGTTTTAAACACTTATCCGTTCTGCATTTACTGCTCAAGTGTCAATTTGTTGTAATAGGCCCAGTTTGCATCTGAATAACTTGCATCCTTTTATGTTTCATGGTTCACCACTTTGGGAATGTTTTAAATGCATATCATTGAGCTTATATTCCAAATCCTAAGCCATTTTGAATCCATTTGATAAGTTTCCAGATTCCCCAAACTTGGTCCTGTTGAACTATCTAGTTTCTCTGTTTTGCCCAGAATGCAGAATTATGAAATAGCCTATGTTGAGCTCTTGCAAGTTGTACCCGATTGAATGCCCTGCATAATTGAGTCTTCCCCTATGTTGGAAACATGAAACTGTACCTATTTGAAGATTTTTAGACTCGTTCCAATCTAGTTGTCCACTTTGCCAACTTGATTCTAAATCCAAATTTTGCATATTTACCTACTTTAAATTCAAAAGAGTTGTGAAGTGTTGACTTTGCATATTTGTGCTTATTTATCAGTTCATAATCTGAGAAATTTAGTTTAAGTTTCATAGTCCACATATGGAATTGAATCTATGTTCAAAGGATTAGACTCTGAGGATGTCTTTTGATTAGTTTTTGAAATCAAATCTGAGGATAGTTTATGCAAATTGACAGTGATGAACAAAATTGGATTTACAGTGCAGTCATCTTCATAAGATTGAAACTTTTTAGCCGATGGTGATTTTGAGTTGTAAATTGCTTCTTAATTCTCCTTGAACTTGAATGTATTACCTAAACTGGTGGTGAAGTCTCAGGACATGTTTTAGTAGTCTTGCAAAAGTCAATCCGAACGAGATTTATGTTGTTTCAACATTTGCACTTGTACTGTTTTCTAAAATAGCTAAAGTTTGATCAGTTGCATCTTGTACCTGAAGTTGAATCCAGTGAAACCATTTTGCATGCATAATATATGTTGATGAATGAATCACTTTTCCAAGTGAAAGATCTTCAAGATTTAATCCTATATCTTTTCGATTGGCATTTATGGTAGGGTTTGTGTGTGTTTGAGAACTTCTGATTGCAGAATATAATGAAATTGCTCACTTTGAGTATTATTATCCTTTTTCCCAATTATTTTCAAGCAGATCCAATTGATGGAAATTTATTAGATGTTGGATATTAATGTGCTATCTGGTTCCCATGGTTGCAAAGTTGTACTCAATCAATTTTCAAAGCTCATTCTGGAAGCCAATTGCCAGTTAATGAGTGCAGTCTGTATTAATGTTAAAAATGATTATAAAGTCTGCCAGTTTGATGCTTTATGGTTTAATTGTGATATGTTTTATACTTACAATGGGGAATCATATCTGAGGCATTTGAACTTTCAAGTAGAGGACAAAAGTGGGAGTCATGAAAATGAAGTGATTTTAGAAACATTTAAATTTTTTTAAGCTAGCACATTGTAAAGCAAAGGAGCAAGTCATTAAACATAAGTTTTAAACTTTTCAAAGCAACGAACAAATGAATGCCAAGCAATGGAAGATGTATATGATAACAAAACTTTTCTCTAAATACCATAAGATGGACTGCAAATGGTTTTGAAAAGATCTGCCTATAAACACAAAGTGTGTGCGGGTCAAGCAAGAACAATGGTGCCTACGCATTTTGAAATAAATACAAAATGTTTTCAAAACTTTCAACCAATATATTGCAATTTTAGCAAAGGGAGTTCCTACGTAGCATTTGAAGAGGGAAAGGAATGATTTCAAAGTAGAGTTGCGCATAAAATATGGTTTTGTTTTATTGAAACAAACAAAATACCAAAGTGCTACGTTAAACATGGAGGTAGTGAATTGTATATGGTTTTGAATGTTACCAAGAAGATGCACGTTGGTGAGTGGAAGGTTGTTCCTCCACTTCGCCGGTGCTACACGCTACTTACGCCAAACCTGGGAGGTTGTAAAATAGAGTTTACATGGACAAAGGCCACGTGGGGGAGAATTGAATGTGGTTTTTGAAACTCTCATGCAAATGAGTGGCAGGTTGCATACAGTTTAAAAGGAGTCTACAACATGTTTTATAATGTATATGCCATCAAGTGGAAGAAGACCCTGCAAAGGAATTTGAATGAAGTGAGTGACCAGCTAAAGACCATGCCCAGGGAAAAAAAGAGGAGATTAATTTTTTTTAAATCATCAAATGAAAACATTAAAACTAATAATTAAAGTTTGCACAATGTTTGGAGATTGTTTTTTTAATGTTTTTAATGACATTAAGAGGCTTGTGTAGATTTAAGAGGAGGAAGTCTTAAAAATTTCATGCAAACTCAATGCAAATGCAAGTGGTAGGGTAAATACAAATAATTATCTGCACAAGGCATGAATGTTTCAACCAATAAAGTCTTGGGATGAAAGGAAAGCAAAAGCCAGTGAAAAATACATAAACAAAAGGGAGTCCACATAGCTATCAAAGAAGAAACCCACACAACATTTGGAGGACGGAAAAAGCCCCAAATCAAAATATAGTTTGGCAGTGTAAAAACCATTGCAAGGCTTCGTAGACTTTTGTGAAGGGATGCCATGCCATGCAGATTAAAGAGAAGACCCCTCACACATAGTACTATGGAGGAATAAATAAGAAAAAAGAAGAGACATTCAACAAATGCCATTAAAGGCTTGTGCACCATATCAGAGATATAAAACAATGGAGAGTTGTGTAGACATTCCAAGAGGCTCAATAGATATAGTAAGAAGGAGTCTTACAAAGTTTTAAGAAAAAAATCACAATGCAAACAACCAATGCATAGAGAAGGCCGTGCAGGTATAAAGAAGAATCTCCTAGGCTTAAAAGGTGAAAATGCCAATATCCCACATTTGTTGGGTTTGGGTTTTTTGTTTTTTTTTAATATACTCCTGCACTTCCAATGTAACATGAATGAGAAGCCAAGAGACCACTTGGCGGGCCCCTTGGTTGGAGTATTATGTGTGTGGTGGGCCCCATCATTTTGAGGAAAAATGATGAATAAGCTTTAAGACTAAAAAACTTTAATCCCACATTGAGCAGGGAATAGACTTCCAAGATGTTCATATAAAACAATGCACAGTAGGTAATATAAAGATGAAATCTGAAGGCTCTCCACACGTAGGTGATGAATGCATTGGGAAGTGTGCCCAGGTGATATAAACCATATTTTGGTGGGACTCACAAAGGTGACATGGCAGATGAGTTGGCGGATAGGCCTGCAGATTGGGTGCAGATCCCGAGGTGCAAAGATCAGACGGATGGTGCAATGCCTTGACTGAAAGATGATTAGAAGTTAGCCATTAAGGGATCATGATAGAGAAACACATGGAAAGGCTAACAATAGAACATATGAGATGGCATCTAGGTGGCGATGAGGTGGAAGTCACACAAGAGATCATCCGAGCTGGCATGCATATATCCTGAGGTGATCAAGATGGATGGCTATCGCAAAGCCTTAAAGATAAGTTGCAAGGTGGTTACCATATATCCAACGTGACAATGCAACACATGGAATCCTAATAGGTGGTGGGCCAAGAGGGTGTAGGTCACATAGGCACCTAGGTGGAGCTTCAGGTCCAATTAGAGGGCGCCACGTGGCGTAATCGGGATAAAAGGTAGAATAAAGGGGAAATAAAAGTTTAAAATAAAAGAAAGTAAGCACACAAATGAATTAAAATGCATAATGTAAAGTATTGTGCACAAATATTAAATTCAAACATTTCAAACTATTCAAAAAGCACACAGGTGGAAAATTTTGATTAGTGATTTAGGGGGCAATTTTTATCCAAAATATCAAGTATCATATATCACCGGAAAGGTCTTGAAATGAGGATTCTAATTTTTTGAGCCATTTGAATCCATATCAAATTAGATTTTTGCAGTTTCAAAAAGGAGCAGTTGCTGATATTTTTGGGGACAGACAGGTGTTGGTGACTAGATTGTTTTTTCTTTCTCCTATATCTTCTTTTTTCTCCATTTTAATAGGGATGGTGAAATTTACAACTACAATGCAGACTTGATACTTTTGTTTATTTTTTTCAATCTTTGGTCTATCTGAATGTATTCAAGTAGAAAGATATTAATAACATACAGTGGAATATCCTATTTCAGATCTATGATGTCTTTTTGTACTTTTGTTTATGCTCTTGTATGTTTAGTTTGTAAGGAATTCTAAACATGTTGGTTACAGGGTAACTATGTAATTACGTTTCCTTCAAGGGAGGAATCAGTCTCGTGAGTAATCTCAGAGGGCTAGTTATTAGTATGATAATTTGATACATGGATGTGAGAGTGAGAGGATAGTTTGTAAGGCACACTATCTGGGGTTTTATTTGTGTTCTTATTAATTTATTTTCTATGGATTTACATTTCATTGGACTCTTTGCCTGGGATTAGGCACTAGTCTAAGTTTTGATAAGTAGTTCTCATCATCAAATCAATCAATTATTGAACAACTTTTTACTTTTATGTTTATGAGCATGGATGTTTAGGAGCTGTATTGAATAGTACAGACATTTTTGGTGATTCCTTGAAGAAGTTAATCAGTAGGTTAGCCTTCCTAAGTCAAAGGACTTTAAAAATAAGAAGGATGAATTTCCTTGATCTACTATAAGATTCTGTGTGAAGCTGTGAATCTGAAGATAGATGCACCTGCCTGGGTCTATGCAACCCAAAGTGAAGAAGGAAAATATCCTTGTTAATTAGCCTTTTCCATGTATGAATCTGAATTGGGAATCTAAGAGTCAGGCTTGACTAGCTATATATTGATTCTATAAGAAAAAATGCTAACAAAATGGTGACTCTACTGGGGAAGCCATTGAAGTCATAGAGTCATGTTCTACAAAGAAACTTTCCTCTTGTTTTGTAAAGTGAATCAAGTTTACTGTCTGTTAGTGAAAAATGTTTCAAAGTCCAAGTTCTTGAAGAAATACATATACAATCTCACATGTGGTGAGTGGTGACTCTGAATTCTCTGATTCACACCTGTGTGCATGTTAAAAAAAAAGGACTACTAAGAAGCTAGATTTGCAGAGATAGAGGCAGCAGATTTTTGGGCTCTTATAATTGAAAATATAATATGAGTACCTATCATAAAGGGATGTATGTAAGTTGTCAATTTGAAGAAGGTTAGACTTGGGAAAGAGATCTCAACTGACAATCTTTTCCTCTGCAAAGAGGTGGCAGCACTACTAAATTTTTGAAGGTGATTTGGAGGTGACTTCAAATCACATAGTTCACAATAGCTTCATCATATTCCAGGTATTCTATTTTTCATTGGATAGATGTTAATCCATAAAAATTAGTTGTCAAAATTTTTCCCTATTAGGTGATATCAACACTAGTTGAAAGGGAAAAGTGTTGCAATGTTATTTGTAGACTATGTTGATGTTAGCTTCAGCTTTCATGTTTGAGTATAGTATGCAAATTGTTTGAAAAGTTTGATCAAGTTCTTTATGATCAAATTGAAAATTCTATGAAGGTGTGTGGGAATTTACTTTGATTATTTCCAGCCTTCTATGTGTTCGATTGTAACCATGTCTAATAAGATGTTACAGTAGTATAATAGACAGGGCTTCAACATTAAGTTGTATCTAGCTCTGAATTTTGAAGGTATTTGTGGTTACCCAAATTCTTTTCCATCTGAAATCAAAGAAAAATTGCCAAGATTCAGTGGTGGGAAAGAGGAAAATGCTGAAAAGCATTGTAGAAAATTCATGGACTTGATGGAGGATTTTGATATTGAATATGAGGAGAACATTATGAGGTTGTTTATTCAATCATTGGTAGATGATGCAAGGTATTGGTTCTGTTTTCTACTGGGGTACTCTATCTCTTCATGGGAAGAGTTAAGATCATCTTTTATTAAGCACTTTGGTGAAAAAGTTAATCTGGTTTGCACTGATAAAGACTTTCATGGAAATAAAAAAAAAGAATGGTCAGTTGGTTCCTCCTTTCAATTTCAGATTTGCAAAAGTGTTAGGTCAAATCCCAATGAAGTTAAGACCAAATTATGTTGTATTTTTGGTTGTTTATTTAGGGTCATTTGATAAAAAGATGAGCTAATTGCTAAGGGATAAAAGGCCTAAAACCCCGCATCATGCTTTTATGACAGTAGTAGATATTGAGAATAATATAAAATATGGAATCATCCCAAGGGGTTTTTCATCAACTAGAAATCATTTTCATGATGTGTCAAGTGCACTATATAGGTGTGGATCAGGAAACAAAGACAAATGTAAAGATGTCTTCATGCTTGTTGATTTTACTAACCATGTTTCAAATTGTGTCTCAACACAAAATGTGAGTGGAGAATATATTCAGCAAGCAGATGTTGCTCCTCATATTGATGTGAGTATGGTTAGTAAAGAAATTTTCAATGTTCTTAAGGCAGAGATGGATTCATACACCGGTTACACACCTAAGAAATTGGAAACTAGTTTTTCCAATTTTGGGGTTGCAGAGATAAGTTATTTGCAGTCAAATTTGGAAACTAATGAGGGGGCAGGTGTTTTGTCAAATGATGATTTTGAAGCCCCAAGCGAAGGAGTTTTATCAAAATTTGTTGATGTTGAATCTAGTTATGAGAGTAATGATGAATCTGATTATGTTGTTGAATATGTTGACTGTTATGCTGATGATGAAATCAATGAATATCAAGATATTGAAAACAAATCTATAGTTGATGATGTTTCATTTCAGTCTGTGGGTTTTTCTTCTTTTCAACACCATAATGCAGATTTCTTATCTCAGTTTGCAGAAGATTTTTGTGAACAACAAAGAAATGACTATGATGGAGATGAAATTTGTTGTGAGAATTCCTTTGCACAAAAGGATATCATCCAAGAAATTTCAATACTTGATCCCAACGAAGAATTGGTTGAGGAAGAGGATTCATGGAGCCAGAATGGCCTTGATTTTTATGAAGATAAAGAAATGGTATATATGCAGCCTTGTGAAAAGGAAGAAGAATCGTCATGTGTTGGAGATGACTATGATGATGTTAATTTGTATAAGACAGAGATGCATTCCTTTTCTTCAAATGACAATGATGACAATATGGATTTTTCAATTTGTATGTTTGCATATTGTGACTTCTCATGTGAAGATATTGATCCTAAAAACCATGAGAATGAATGCAAAGTTGTTGTTGGTGGGTCAATGTTATATTTGTATGAACTGACTTATGAGAGTTTTCAAGACTGTATTTCTGATGATATAGAGACTAAGTCTGACTTTTCCTTTGAACCGGAAATGGATGTCAGCTTATTTGACATGGACATGGACGTTTATGATATTGTCAATGACATTAAATCAATGTTTGGTCAAGATGAAGTTATTAATACTGATAATGTCTCTTATAGCAATGATCTACATCAAGAAGATGTGTGCCAAAATGAGAACATATGCAATGAACTACATGTTGATTCATCAAAACTACATTTTGAAATGTTTTACATGGAGCTGAAAGAAGATTTAGATTTTACATCAGATCATTTGTTTCAGCTAGAGGTATGTTTTGTTTTTCAAGAATGGGATATAGAAAATGTTGAGGCACTATTTTTTAAAGATGTTGAGATGAAGCAACAAGGGCATGTTAGTTATTAGATAGAAAGTGAGTCTTTTATTTTTTCAATTCAGTATGCTGATGTTTTTCAGGATAAACTAAATCTAAATCCACAAGTTGTAGTTCATGGTGATTCATTTGAGTATTTGTGTAGTATGCATGTGGTTGGAGGTGAGAATGTTTTCTTTGATGTCCAGGTACTCACTGAAGTAAGTCATTATGATGTTGGTTGTGAAGTTGAGCTAGAGTGTTTTAAATTTCCTATGAAGCTGGTTGGGGATTTAGTTGTGCATGAAGAGGGTGTTTTATATTATGTTTCTTTTCATCAAGATAATGATATTGAGGGATGTGGAATTTTGTTGTCATACAATGACCAACATTCATATTGGTGTGGTGATTCAATGTTTCCAGTTGATGGTGACTAATTTGGTTATACTTTATATGATATGCTGAAAAGTTGCAGTTGTATGTTTGATCAAGTGAATGGAAGTAATGATTCCAGTTTACCTCTGATGCATGGAGATGAAAATTAGATTTTTGATAGAGGTAAGTGTTAATTTAAGTTATGAAAGGGTTTGAGACCTTTTTTTGATAATTTGTATATATTTTACAGTTGCATTCCCTTCAGTCATGTGGTGTGTTTGTTTTCAATAAAGAGGTTCCCTATTTTTGAAAAATTTATAAGAGATGTCAGTGAAAAGAATGAAAGAGAATATGGAAAGTCTGATTTATTTTATGGGTGGTCTACTTCTACCATGAGATTCTAAAAGTTCTCTGCATGCCCACATGGGGCATGCGTCCACTTTTAGAACTAGTGTTGGTACTCAAAAATACAAGAAGGATTTTTGAGTGTTTTATTAGTGCTTTGCATTTTGACCCCCTATAAGTGCTTTCTAAGCCTATTTGCCTAGATGAAATTCTGAATTTTTTTGTGCATTTTAGATGTTTATTACTCTTGGTTATGCATATGAAGACATCCCAGTTTGTCAGTTCCAAGTTTTGAGTCAGTTAGTGATGTCTTGTTTTAAGCACCTATCCATTCTGCATTTACTGCCTAAGTGTCAATTTTCTGTAACAGGCCCAGTTCGCGTCTGAATAACTTGTGTCCTTTTATGTTTCATGGGTCATAACATTGGGAATGTTTTAAATGCATATCATTGAGCTTATATTCCAAATCCTAAGTCATTTTGAGTCCATTTGATAAGTTTCCAGATTCCCCAAAGTTGGTCTTGTTGAATTGTCTAGTTTCTCTGTTTTGCCTAGAATGCAGAATTATGAAATAGCCTACTTTGACCTCTTGCAAGTTGTACCCAGTTGAATGCCTTGCATAATTGAGTCTTCCCCTATGTTGGAAACATGAAAGTGTACCTACTTGAAGATTTTCATAATCATACCAATCCAGTTGTCCACTTCGCCAGCTTGACTCTGAATCCAAATTCAACATATTTACTGAGTTTAAATTCAAAAGAATTGTGAAGTGTTGACTTTGCATATTTGTGGCAATTTATCAGTTCATAATCTAAGAAAGTTAGTTGAAGTTTGATAGTCCACATATGGAAGTGAATCTATGTTCAAAGGATTAGACTCTGAGGATGTCTTTTGATTAGTTTTTGAAATCAAATCTAAGGGTAGTTTATGCAGATTGACAGTGATGAACAGAATTGGATTTACAGAGCAGTCATCTTCAAAAGATTGAAAATTTTTAGCAGATTCTGATTTTGAGTTGTGAATTTATTCTTCATGCTCCTTGCACCTAAATGTATTACCTAAACTGATAATGAATTCTTAGGGCATGTTTTAGTAGTCTTGCAAAAGTCAATCCGAACAAGATTTATGTTGTTTCAGCATTTTCACTTGCACTGTTTTCTAAAATTGCTAAAGTTTGATCAGTTGCATCTTGTACCTGAAGTTGAATCCATTGAAGCCCTTTTGCATGAATAATAAATGTGGATGAATGAATCAATTTTCAAAGTGAAATCTCTTCAAGAGTTAATCCAGTATCTTTCTGATTGGCATTTCTAGCAGGGTTTGTGTGTGTTTGAGAACTTTTGATTGAAAAATATAATGAAATTGCTCACTTTGAGTATTATTATCCTTTTGGCCAAATGTTTTCAAGAAGATCTAGTTGATGAAAATTTCTTAGATTCTAGAGATGAATGTGTTATCCAGTTCCCATGGTTGCAAAGTTGTACTCAGTCAGTTTTCAGAGCTCGTTCTGGAAGCTAGTTGTCGTTAATGAGTGCAATCTACATTAATGTTTAAAATGATTATAAAGTCCACCAGTTTGATGCTTTGTGGTTTAATTGTGATATGTTTTATACTTACAATGGGGAAGCATATCTGAGGCATTTGAAATTTTAGGTAGAGGACAAAAGTGGCAGTCATGAAAATGAAGTGATTTTAGAAACATTTAAAAGTTTTTAAGCTAGCACATTGCAAAGAAAAGGCACAAGTCATTAAACATAAGTTTTAAACTTTTCAAAGAAACAAACAAATGAATGCCAAGCATTGGAAGATGTATATGACAAAAAAACTTTTCTCCAAATACCATAATATGGACTACAAATGGTTTTGAAAGATCTGCCTGTAAACACAAAGTGTGCGCAAGTCAAGCAAGAACAATGGTGCCTACACATTTTGAAATAAATACAAATTTTTTTGAAAACTTTCAACCAATGTATTTCAATTTTGGCAAAGGGACTTCCTACGTAGCATTTCAAGAGGTCAAGGAATGAATTCAAAGGAGAGGTTGCGCATAAAATATGGTTTTGTTTTATTGAAACAAACAAAATACCAAGTGATACGTTAAACATGGAGGTAGTGAATTGTATATTTTTTTGGATGTTTCCAATAAGATGCATGTTGGTGAGTGAAAGGTTGTTCCTCCACTTTGCCAGTGTTACACGCTGCCTGTGCCAAACCTGGGAGGTTCTAAAATGGATTTTACATGCACAAAGGCCACGTGGGGGAGAATTGAATGTGGTTTTTGAAACTCTCAGGCAAATGAATTGACAGGTTGCGCACGGTTTAAAAGGAGGAGTCTACAACATGTTTTATAACGTATATGGAATCAAGTGGAAGGAGACCCTGTGTAGGACTTTGAATGAAGTCTTGCGCAGGAAAAATACAAACAATGCACTAAGTGAACAGCTAAAGACCCTATGTAGGAAGTAAAAGAGAAGATTAATTGTTTTAAAATCATCAAATGAAAACATTCAAACTAATAATTAAAGTTTGCACAATGTTTGGAGATTGTTTTTTAATGTTTTTAATCACATTAAGAGGCTTGCACAGAATTAAGAGGAGGAACTCTTTAAAATTTCATGCAAAATCACTATAAATGCAAGTGGCAGGGTAAAGACAAATAATGATCTACGCAAGGCATGAATGTTTCAACCAATAAAGTGTTGGGATGAAAGACAAGAAAAATCCAGTGGCAAGTACATAAACAAAAGGGAGTCCATGCAACTGTCAAAGAAGAAACCCACTCAGCATTTGGAGGATTCAAAAAGCCCCAAATCAAAATATAGTTTGGTACTATAAAAACCATTGCAAGGCTACGTAGACTTTTGTGAAGGGATGCCATGCCATGCAGATTAAAGAGAAGACCCCCAACACACAGCACTATGGAGGAATAAATAAGAAAAATAAGAGACATTCAACAAATTCCATTAAAGGCCTGCGCAACATATAGGAGATATAAAACAATGGAGAGTTGTGTAGACATTCCTAGAGGCTCCATAGACATAGTAAGGAGTCTTACAAAGTTTTAAGAAAACCATCACAATGCAAATAGCCAATGGGTAGAGAAGGTCGTGCAGGTATAAAGAAGAAGCTCCTAGGCTTAAAAGGTGAAAATGTCAATATCCCACATTCATTGGGTTTGGGTTTTTGTTTTTTTTATATACTCTAGTGCTTTCAATGTAACATGAATGAGAAGCCAAGAGACCACTTGGAAAGCCCCTTGGCTGGAGTATTCTGTGGGTGGTGAGCCCCATTATTTTGAGGCAAAATGTTGAATAAGATTTAAGACTGAAAAACTTTAGTCCCACATTGAGCAGGGAATGGACTTCCAAGATGTTCATATACAACAACACACAGTAGGTAATATGAAGATGAAGTCTGGAGGCTCTCCACATTTAGGTGACAGATGCAATAGGAAGTGTTCCTAGGTGACAGAAACCATATTTTGGTGGGACTTGCAGAGGTGACATGGTAGATGAGTTGGTGGACAGGCCTATAGATTGGGTGCAGATCCTGAGGCATAAAGATCACATGGATGGCACAATGCCTTGGACGAAAGATGATCGAAAGTTAGCCATTAAGAGATTGCAACAACACGACATGTGGCAAGGCTAACAATAGCACAGATATGATGGTGTCTAGGTGGCGATGACATGACGACCGCGTAGGAGATCATCAAAGCTAGCATGCACCCTAAGGCAATCAAGATGGATGGTTGTTGCAAAGTTTCAAAGATAAAGTTGCAAGGTGGTTACCATAGAGGCTATGTGACAGCATGACATGTGGCATCCAGACAAGTGGCGGGCCAGGATGGTGCAGGTGACATAGGTGATGACATTAAGTTTTTCCATTAGTATACTTAAAAGGAAAAACATGATGAAGGTCATCGATATAAGAATAACTGACAAATAGTAAGCATAACTAGCGGATAGCAAGCATACCCGATAGGACAAAATTTCTAACCACTAGTAAATTTCACCCTATTTTTCGATGAGAAATAGTCAAATTTTCTACTCAAAATGGTCAAACAGGTGACTGAAACTGTTGTCACTCTTTTTTCATCAATTAATCGACAAGACAAGATATAGTCAAAATTTCAACCGTAACAATGGTTAAATTATCCACAAAATCAATCCGTTGGAATTGGAAGAATAAGCCGTCAAATGCATAGCATTCTCGTCGAACATACTAAAGTGAAGGTCAAAATTGAGACCATTATCCAGTAGAAATATCCACCAATGTTTGTCAAAATGGCCGTTGAATGCATAGCATTCTCGTCAAACTCACTAATGGAAAGGTCAAAATTGATACCATTGGTTAGTAGAAATATCCACCAAAGTTCGTTGAAACATCTATCGAATGCATAGCATTCTTGTTGAGCTCGCTAATGGAAAGGTCAAAATTGATACCATTATTTAATAGAAATATCCACCAAAGTTCGTCGAAGTGTCCGTCAAATGCATAGCATTCTCGTCGAGTGCACTAATTGAAAGGTCAAAATTGATACCATTGGTTAGTAGAAATATCCACTAAAGTTCATTGAAATGTCTGTCAAATGCATAGAATTCTCGTCGAATATACTAATGTGTTTCGATCAAAAAAGCAACCAATACTAAAATTTTGTTAAAAAAAATATGACCAGAAATGAGATATGGATCTGCCAGTGGACTCCCAACCTAGAAACCAATTCATACCAGCTGAAAATGCAATATATGGATCTTCCATTGGACTCCCAACCTAGAAACCAATTCATCAAGAAGAAATTCAATAATAAATAGATACAAATAAGACATAAACATTAATCAGTAATGCACAAATAATGTTTGAAGGAATATCACTTCACTATCACCAACACACTACACATGAAATGATATCCACTACATAATAGTATGATGTGAACCTTGCTACCTTAAATTCTTTGTACAATAAGATGTATTTAGTTGCCCTTTGTGGAAGAAGGCCTTACAAAGAAAATAATACAGGGCTTATGCATTATATCAACTAATACTGCATCATAGTCAAAATTTCATAATAGCATAAATGAAGTTGTAAATGCAAGCATAACATAATTTGAATGTTGAGTGCATAACAGTTGTTTAGTTGTTTAGACATTCAAACCAATAAGATACTACCACATTGATAAGTTTCTCACTGCTTTAAGAATGGAAATCATCAACTTGAAGCATTGTTACTAACTTCACTCCAATAATCAAGTTGAACAAATTGGACAAGCATGACACATACAAACCGTTGATCTCAATCAAAATTATCAATGATTATCTTCTTTTCATTTGAAAGTCGGCAAGGCCCCATGAGCACAACCAATGATAATTGAACACATATCTTCATATGATTCACCAAAAAATTACAAGCTAGAAATGGTATGGTCCACCATTGATCATTTGACTTTGCGACTATTCCCTTAACCTTTCTTGCATCTTTATTTTAATTGTGCAAGTGTGTGTTGTTTTGGACCGTCGATCTGCTTGAAAATGATTGAAAGTTAA
>MU226247.1:2715685-2729782 GCA_018584345.1 Thuja plicata
TCAAATTTGTAAGCAAAGATTAGTCCCAATGACAAACAACACTTTTGAGTTCTTAGTTATAGACAAGGTTGACTGTCAAATAGGCTTGATGAGGTGACGATAAGTGTAACAATTCATGATTTAAAAATATGCCAAAACAATGTGGATAATAAATGTTTAAAGAAATTTCTACTTCAATGCTTATCCACTGTCACAAGGGTATAAAGTGATAAAAAATAATGATTCATATGGTTTATGAAAACATGGTCAGATTAAAAGATGTAAATCTTACCCACTGATATGATAGTCAACTATAGGGCCACAGTGTATGTAACGAGAGGTGTCATATTGTCTTTCAAAGAGATGGGTATGCATGGAACATATCCAATTATTATATTGCTTCAACATTTATTTGTTTCATTCACCGCATATACCAACTAGGGCATCGTCCAAGAAGCAACTTTAACACTCTGCATGGTTCTGAGTGTTTGGTATATGCACAAAAATTATCCTAACTTGTCTTTCAACCCATGACATTGGAAATCTCATGGCAAAATTACAAGTTAGGGCAAAACTTCATATTAGAGCCGAGGATAATGGGTTTTGAATCCTGGTCTGACAAAGTCTGAGTAAATTTAAAACAAAACTAGATAAACAAAATCAAATGGATTTAATCATGTGACGAAAACAGTCAAAGGTATTTGTTTGTTCCACACAGACTGTGTAAGATGAAGACCAGTTAATTAAATGGCAGCTAACTGTGAATGCATCGAAGGGATTTAAAATGAGATGTTAATGCTTCTACTAGTTTCATTACACACAACATATAGACTGTTCAACCACATACCCGATGTTGTAGATACATAATGAATCTTATAGCCACATATGCCAAATAGATTAGCAGGGTTATTAAATCCCTCTATTCATTAACATGTTGATAACATAAAAAGATGGAATATGATATTAACCTTGGGTGCTAGATATGCTGCTAGCGTAGGTTCTAGCTCTTCATGATCTGGAATAAGCTTCGTTCCTATATCCCTTGGTGTGTAGCTTAGAAGATGGAAATCCTTCACGCACTGCAGTCCTCCTTCATGCACTACAACACTTCATATAATTTTCCAATAAAAATGAAATGAGAATTGAAATCTTTTTTTTAAGTTATATGCCCGTGTTTCTCGATATTTTGACTGACATGGTATTGGTCAAAATATCGACCAACACGGGCATGGATTAAAAAAAAACATTTTTTCCTTCTATAATCCGACCAACCTAAACCTTTTTAATTAATGGTCATTAATTTTGGTAGAAAAATGAGGTCAAATGTACTAGTGAACGTGAAAATGCCAAGTATAGAAATTACCGACGACAAGCATGACCGACGATACAGTTTTGAGAACATCACCGATGGAGAAGAAAAGGCATACCTGATGAATAGTTCAAGTAAGGAACACCGATGGAGAAGAAAACCAACAGACTGACAGAGTAGCCCGACCATCAGAACCGACAGTCAGTTAAAGAACCTACAAAAAGTGGATCTTATTTTACACGTCAAATAAAGCAATGTAATTATATTTATAGAGTTTTTATTTGTTTTAAATCTTAACTTGAGGGTCAAGCAAGCATATTGTAAATGTTTTAGAGCATCCTAATGGATCTAAAACATATCTAACAAAAGATCAAGGTCAAGTTGTAAACCTTGGATCTAGAGTTAATTTGAAAAGCGTGAATAAAGAATAGAGCTAGAAACTAGTATAAATAGATGTTCCATCATTTGTAATAACAAGGACTTGTAATCATTTGAATAATTATAGTAGCTATGGAGAGCATCTAAGCAGAAGAAGAGAATTCATGTAAAGTTCATAAACAAATCATAATAGTTATCAAGAACACAGGATGGCTACCGACAAGCAGAGACAAGGTATTACTCAATCACTCAAGGTGATTACATACATACATTGTAAGCTATATAGGATCTGTTATCATCAATTAGAGATTGCATTCACTATCAGATCAACATGTATATTGTAGTTTCATTCTAATAAGTGCATCACAATAGAAATCCTTTTGTAGAAGGTGGACTTAACAGTTCTTTGATAAATCTCTTAACAGAGTGCATACCTAACGGTGTTGCTAAAGCTTCAAATGAAGTAGATCCTAATAGGTCTCCACTCTAATACTCTTAATAGAGTAGATCATCAGAAGTGATCATTTGTAAGCATTTACTGGCTCCCTTCTTATCTACAGATAGTGAAGTTTTGTGGGTAGACATCCCCATCGTAGTTTTTACTTCCTAAGAGGAGTTTTCTATGATATCATATCATGTGTTATGTGTTATTTGTTTTCATGAATATTTCTTGAATGTTTATACATATAAAGAACTTATATTATGATTGCACATACATAAGAAAATATGAACAAATAGATATGTATATACAAATTTGATGACACAAAGGTTAATGGGCCAATCACATAAAAAGTTTTAGAGGTACTGATTCACCCATCCCCTCTTAGTACATCATTCCAATAATTCCAACAATAGGCACCTAGGTGGAGCTGCAAGTCCAATCAAAGGGCACCACATGGCGCAATCGAGATAAAAGGCCGAATAAAGGTGAAATAAAAGTTTAAAATAAAAGAAAGTAAGCACAGAAATGAATTAAAATACATAATGTAAAGTATTGTGCACAAATATTAAATTCAAACATTTCAAACTATTCAAAAAGTACACAGGTGGAAAACTTTGATTAGTGATTTAGGGGGGCAATTTTTATCAAAAATATTAAGTATCATATATCACCAAAAAGGTCTCAAAATGAGGATTTTGATTTTGTGATCCATTTGAATCCATATCAAATCAGATTTGTGTAGTTGTAGAAAGGAGCATTTGCAAATATTTTTGGGGACAAATAGATGTTGGTGACTGGATTTTTTTTTCTTTCTCCTATATCTAGTTTTTCTTCATTGTAACAGGGATGGTGAAATTTACAACTGCAATGTAGACTTGATACTTTTTTTTTTTTTTCAAGCTTTGGTATATCTGAATGTATTGAAGAAGAAAGATATTAATAACATATAGTGGAATCTCCTATTTCAGATCTATGATGTCTTTTTTTACTTTTGTTTATGCTCTTGTATGTTTAGTTTGTAAGGCATTCTAAACATGCTGGTTACAAGGTAACTATGCAATTACTTATGATTTTCCTTCAAGGGAGAAATAAGTCTCATGAGTAATCCCAGAGGGCAATATATTAGTATGAGAATTTGATATATAGATGTGAGAATGAGAGGATAGTTTGTGAGGCACACTATCTGGGGTTTTATTTGTGTTATTATTAATTGATTTTCTATGGATTTAAATTTCATTGGACTCTTTTCTTGGGATTAGGCACTAGTCTAAGTTATAATAAGTAGTTATCATCATCAAATCAATAAATTATTGAACAAATTTTTACTTTTTTGTTTATGAACATGGATGTTTAGGAGCTATATTGAATAGTATAGACATTGTTGGTGATTCCTTGAAGAAGTGAATCATTAGGTTAGCCTTCCTAAGTCCAAGGACTTTAGAAATAAGAAAGATAAATGTCCTTGATCCACTATAAGATTCCCTGTGGAGCAGTGAATCTGAATATAGGTGCACCCACCTGGGTCTGTGGAACCTGAAGTGAAGAAGGATAATATCCTTGTTAATTAGTCTTTTTCATGTACCAATATGAATTAGGAATCTAAGAGTCAGACTTGAATAGATATATATTGATTCTATAAGAAAAAGTGCTAACAGACTCTTCATTGTCCTTCAAGAAAATCATCCATTCTTTTATTACTTTCTTCAACCTTTCTGATAATTTCATTCTAATGTTGCTAAACTCTAACCTCATGCTTTAGTTTTTCATTCCCTTCTCTTAGTTCACCGATAGTGTGTACTCTTTCAATGAGTTCTATATTCATTCTATTTGCTTCTTGACTCATGAGAACAATCTAATTTGTAATCTCATGGTGATGCTCAGCATGTCTTTGAATTTCTAACTCCTTTTCTTGTAGCTTCTTTGTAATCTTCCTCCTGTCATCAATAACTAGTGTTTTTTCTACTTCATCTTATCTAGAAGAATGCATCACATCAATCATTCTTACCATCTAGGTCTCTTAACCAATTTGCAGCATCTTTATTTGGTCTGTCAGATGTTGATTGATTTCTTTTATATTTGTGATGTTTTCTTTAGATGTAGCTGATCCTGAAGACTCAAAGAAATCTAGAATCTCTTCTTCTTGATAATCTTTTTTCATTTCTCCAAGTTTCCATACCTTTTATCTCATCCAACAACTCTCACTTCTTTATACTATTCATAGACATTTGAATTTCAAGCTTTTTATTCTTAATATTTTTATCAATTTTGTACTTCTCCGTTATATGATCTTTGATCTTAAGCCTTTAAGCCTTCCAAGAATAGACCTAGCTCTGATACAATTGTTGGGATTAATGGCAAGTAGTACTGAGAGGGGAGGGGTGAATCAGTACCTCTAAAACTTTTAACACTTTTCACCTTTCATTATTAGTAATCAATCTTTATTGTATTGCGAACCATATCTGATGTTCTTTGTTATGCATGTAGTATTAATTAATAATCTTATTTGTATGCAATTATTCATAGAAAAACTCATGAAAATAATAAACACATAACACAAGATATGATATCACAGAAAACTCCTGTTAGGAAGTAAATACTGCAGTGGGGATGGCACCTGAAAAACTTCACTATCTGTAGAATGGAAGGGAGCCGATAAAGGCTTATAATTGATCACTTCTGATGATCTACCCTATTAGGAGTATTAATGTGGAGACCTATTAAGATCTACTATGTTAAGAGCTTTAGAAACACTAATGAAGTGTGCACTCAGTTAAGAGATTTACAATAGGACTGTTAAGTCCACCTTCCTTGAAAGGATTTCTTGAGTGTAATACACTTTTTAGAATGAGTACAATATGTTTGACCTGACTATATGCAATATATAATTTCTGATCATAGATCCATTAAAGCTCACAATATATGAATATCACCTATAGTGACTGATTAATACCTTTTCCTACTCGTCGGTAGCCTATGTTCTTGTTCTTGAAATTGAATTGATCATTTTTTTTCCTTCTGCATGAATTCTCTTATATAATCCTTAGATTCTCTTAGTGGCTACAATCATCATCGAACAACATGTTCACAATTAATTGAGCATCCATTTATACAATTATTTGACCTATTATAGAATCATGCATTACAATGTTAACTCTAGATCCAAGGTATACAACATGACCTTGATCTTTTAGCTTGCATGTTTTAAATCAATTAAACTAATAAAAACAATGATAATTACATTTCTTTCTCCACACATAATGGATATAAAAAAAATCAAGAAGCTAAATATAAAACTTCAGTGAATTATCTGACGTGGAAAGTCATATCCACTTTTTGTAGGATGTAACTAACTATCAGTTCTTGATCATCGGTGTGAACTAAAATTCTATTGGTGTTCCTTCATTGAACTAATTGTCGGGTTCCCTTCATCTGTCAAGTTCCACTCTTTGATTGTTTCATCAGGTTTCCTTTTTTTCATCGGGTAACATTGATTAGTGTTTGTAGGGATGCTTTGTACTTGGCAGTATCGGGTAACCTTGGCATCAGGTAGTGTTGTGTCATGTCTGTCGGCATAGTATAAACTGATGGTGTTTATCATGTTTTTCCTTGCATATGCTAATGAAAAAATATAAACTCTTCACAATTTTTATATCCCTAGAAAAGAATTTAACCAAACATGAACTTCATTAATTGATTTTATTCACAAATTCCTATTCAATACTTAATTTGATTTTTGAGGTTCTGATTTTCCATGAAGGAAAAGAGCATAGTTCTCTGATCAATTTAAGAATTAGAGAGAAATCAAAGTTAAATTCCAAAGAAAAATCATCAATTAAGAAGATTAGTTTGGTTGATTTTTGCAAATGGCAACCTGTAATCATTTGTTAGTAGTTTTTGTATGTTTTCCTCCAATTCTTTCACCAAGGATTCTTTGACAATGACCTGCATAAACTTGTTAAGCTATTTTAAATGACAAAAATCACAAAACATAAAAAGTTAACTGATTAGTAACCAAATTTTCTATGAAAATAGACTGTGATTTTTGTTCTCATACTTGCAGATGATGTTATAGAAACCCCAGACAACTTTTCATAGAAATGACCAAAGAATTACCACAGAGGACTAAACACCCCAGAAATGACTAAAGGTTAATTGAAAATGATTAAAGACTCTGCAAATGACAAAAGATTAATCATAAATTATTAAAGACAAATTTTATACCTCCCAAAAGCAATGAAAGGACTACAATAGACGATCAAAGTATCCACAAAAATGATGAAAGATCTCCTAGAGATGTCTAAAGACTACCGAACATGATGAAAGAACTCCAAAAAATGTCATTCTGTAGGGAAATCTACTAAATTTGTAGAACAAAGAGAAAATGTTGTGAAAATGAGGCTTAGAGCCCCACGGTGGGTGCAAAAAATGTGATGTGTAAATGTTGTACCTGTAAGAATCCTATACACAATCACTCAAAATGACTTTAGCTTGAAATGTTACTACAAAATACAATTGTATTGCACCAAATTGAAATAATTAACATGTCAAAAACATCCTATTGCTTCCTAGCTAGAATATTTACATAAATTTCATAGAATGCTCTCAGGTTAAGCATGAATTCATAGCAAATAGAAAATCTAGGATGGATGATTTATGACAAAAATGCCTAAAATGCATAAAATATTGTTCAATTATGTTCCATTATTGCTCAAATGCATGAAATTGACAATTCAGATGAAGCATAAAATGAACTAGATTAGCTAGAAATTGAAATTGACATTAGTTAGCTATAAAATCACTATTCATCTGTATAAAATGAGCTTAGAATGGCTTCATTATATAGGTTTTCCTTGGAGAGAAAAGTCTCAAATTTGAATTTGAATTTGACGATTGAGATACATCCATGATGGATGGTCAAGATTGAATCCCAATTGATCCATGTGATTGTTCTTTATTGGTTGGAGGTTTGACTTTTGACGCAAGTTGAGGGAATATAAATGTTTTTATTAATTAATTTCCTTAGCCATGTGATTTTTTGGTTTTTATTTGATTTAAATGACTAGGATTAATTTATGAATTAATGCCTCTTGATGAGTGATCTTGGATTCTTGATTTTTGATGAATTATATAATTAAACCAATCTAGTTCAATTACATAATTGTGATCAGCTTTTGAATTTAATGCCTTGGTTAGGACATAGGGCACTTGATTTTAGATTAGGGCTCTTGAGTTCATCAGATCATTTTCAGGTGATTACACTCATCAAAGGAAAAATATTTCTTTTCCCCATTTTGCATGATATGCACAATATTCTTAAGCTTGTTAACTTGTTAAGCTAGGCCAAGAGCACTATGAGGCATGAATTGTAGTCCAAATGATTGTCCACCTCTAAATTGTGAGGCTAAAAAGCACATTGATGTCATTCCTATTGTAGGAGGAGGTGTGTAATGATAATCTTGGGATGTTTGTTGAATGGATTCCTTCACGGTGGATGAGAGAAATCTGAAGTGTGTTGATGAAATTGGAAGCATAGATATGGGGATGGAAGTCTTCCCTATATTGAAAACACTAGTACCACTGTCGGTAGAGATGTTGGTTTTGGTATGAGTGCTATTATGTGAAGTCATGTTGGGAAAATACTAAGGATCTATTGAATTTATTCCCATGTCAATTAAAATGCTGATTGTGAAGTTGATGTAGGGATTGATGTAGAAGGTCCACTAGAAGCGGCCTTGTCTCTATCTTGGGATGATTTTTCATTAGAGGTTGAGGCTCTGGTCGTGCTTGCAATGGTTGTAACCTTGAAGATATTTCTAACAAAGAGATAGATACTATGACACCATTCATGATATTTTTTAGGAAAATCTCTCCGCTATTCTGATTAATGGCCTTCTCAACCATCTCTAAATTGTATGGATCACTGAGGATATCATTCACTTGATTAGGTCTTCCATCTTGATCTATCAATTCATTTTCTTTAGGGACATTGGTGATGTCCTCAACGTGTACCTCCTGGCCTTGAAAGAAGGGATGAGCAAAAGGATCCTCATCGTCATGGTTTGTGTTTTCTTGCACATGCCTCATGTTTTTAGCTTGGGAACAAGTAACTACCATACAATGGTAACCTCCAAAATATGAAAGATGAAAGACAAAGGATGAAGGATGAAGGATGGAATTTTAAAAATTTTATTGGTGATGAACTTAGGAGAAAAGGATTTAGACTTGATTTGATTTTCATTTGATTTTGTTGATTGGATTGGATTGTGTTGATTGGTTTTTATTGAGATTTATTTATTTATTTATTTGAATTTGATTTAAAGGTTTTGAGATAAAAACCTAAGTGAGACAAGACCTTATGATGATACAAACATAAGGGGTTTATTTGGATAATATCTTCTTCTACTTGGAGATCTAGACTTATGATCCCAAGCTAAATAGGATAAGATCAATGGGATTAATTACTTAAGATGGACTGATGTTCTACAAGAAATAATTTTATTAAATGTCTTTGATAGAGATGAAGGTCTGAAATGCTTTGATTAAAATATTTCAAGATAGGAAGGATGAAGGAATGAAAGATTGGATTTTGATTTGATTATAGTCCAAAGGTGATTAATTTTTTCTCCAAGAAGGAGTGATGATATTGCGATGATGAGGAGGTGATGAATTGATTTGAGGTTCAAAGGTCAACAATGAGGATTATCTAGTCATATCTCTCAAAATGGATGAAGGGGTAATTCACATGATTTTTGGCCATGATACAAGAAACTTTGTTGTTGAAGATGATGACATAAAATTTCTCAAAGTCCTTTATTTTTTGCTAAATTGATTTAGTTATATGTTGATACTCCTTGGGTTTTCTATCAACTTCTTTCTTCTCTCTATAGACATGGGGAACTGGGAGTTTTAGTTTCTTCTTCTTTCTTCAATCAGTCATGTCCCACAGAGAGAATGTTGGTTTTGACTAGGTATATATGTGTTTCTTAACGAATGATTTCAGGAGTTTCCAGGAAATGAGATTTATGAATTTTTTGCAAGATCTGATAGCTCTTTTTTTTAGGTAGGGATGACCATTCTCAAATATAGAAAACAATATGTGGAGATGACAATCTTAGGTAAGAGATGACAATTTGATTTTAGAGAATTTTTTATCAATTTGAATAATTGAGTTTTTCCAATCCTATTTTGGTCAATCTGTTCAATGGAAAGAACCATTTTGAAGCACACAAACCAAAAAAATAGCAATCATATGTCTAAAAATAGTCCAACAAGGGACAAATAAACCTTGTAGGATTCAAGTAGTAGTGATAATGAAGCTGGTACATGAAATAATGTGTCGTTGAGGTATGTGTGTTCTTGGTTAAATCTTAATAAAGACAATCAAGCATAGTTCCTACCCTAAGGAATTGGTAGAGAATGAAAATCCTCACTTGGAGACTTAGCCACTCTTCAAGAGATAATTAGAATATAGCCACTACCAACCACATGATGGGTTAACAATGCCACATTAGACAACTCTAAATTCTTAGGAAGCTACGATATGGAGAGTGTCTTGGGGGGTTATTATCCTCCTTTCACTTATATTATCATGCTTTCAAGGGTGGACTAGGTAGCTTCTACACTAAGGTGTTTAGTAAGTGCATTCATTTGTAACTACCCCTTGTAGTTTTGTAAACAAGATTGAGGCCTATAGCCCTACAAGTACTTATATAACGTAGTCTTACATGCAGTATTGAGGCCTCGCAGCCCTACAATTATCAAGCATAAGAATAAATTTTTAGAATAGTTATGTCCTCTGAGACTTCAATCTCAAGGAGACTTTTCATTATAGTGGGTCAGAAGAGGATGGCATAAGGCCTTGATCCCATTTGAGTCTTCCTATGAGATTTTTTCCTCAACCAATGGGCTCTCTAAAGGTGCAAATAAGAAAAGGATTGGAAACTTAGGAATCCGTATTTATGAATTTCCACTAGGGAAAGGAGAATAATCTCCTATCCATGTTGTTTTCTCCCAAGCACATCAAACAAGTTGTTCATTCCCAGGGTTACTTTATAAGTGAGATATCAAATGAGTCTAGGTTTATGATTTCCTTATGAATACAAGACAATAATCCCCTACCAATTAACAAAACACTACAAGTGAGCCTTTGTTAAAATGCCTAAGAAATAAATTAATGAAGATACAACATTTATTCGTATCTCCTAGGAAACCTCCAAGACACAAAGTGAGTAGTCTAATATTTTTTCAATGTATTCTACTAATGTCCTACAAGACCAACTAGTAGTAATTTTATGTTTTATGCCTTTATCACATGTCTTCTAGCTCAAAATATTAGTAGTTTTCAATGTCAATCTTTAGATTCAAGGTGCTGCAAAAACTAGATAAATCAGTAACAAAAAATCTTACTAGAAACTAAATTTTTTTTGTAACAGATCGCAAATGACAATGGTAGGTCACAGATGATGATCTGTGTAGATGATAGTCAAATTGCATAAATGACAGTCAAAAAGTGCAGATGACAGTTAGAGAATGTAGACAATAGTCAATAAAAATGTTAGAAAAATAGTATACCTAACACGTGACAACACAAATATCGAGGAGCACAAATGACCAAACCTAGACACAAATGACAATCTACAGAGACAATAGTCAACCTACGCAGATGATAGTTTAGAAATCAGATTCAGTCAATTGTGATTAAAAGAGGTTTTTTTTTTGAAAATTTTGCCAACATTTAACTTTGTAAAATTATCTCTCTAATAGAAACCCAAGAGATAAAAACTTAAAATATCTCAAAAATCAGTTTAAACCATTAAAAATTTTAAAGTCCCTTTTTAAAAAATAGAGGAGATGACAGTATCCATGCGGAGATGACCATTCTGCATAGATGACCATTCTAGGTCGGAGATGACACTATGTAAACTCGCAGATGACAAAGCACAACAGACTCTGGAAAATGGAAGAAATTTACAAAAAAAGGTTTTCAATTTCAGGTATATGGGTCCCATCGAGCATGCCAAAATATTTATGATGAAAAAATTTAATGTAACATATTCATAAACTTTCAACTACACAAAGCTTCCAACATAACCTCTGATGAGCCAAACATGTGCACCCAATACTTTTTCATTTTCTCTTAGAGAGGAATGTGGGTGTGCTCTCCCAACACAATATACAAATCCCACTTTGATTGAATGATAAAGGAATGATACTAAATGCACCTATATGTAATGATATTGAATTAACTCAAGAACTAGTTATGGAAACTAGTCTCAAGCATTCAATCCAAAAAAAAGAAGTAGGAATGCAAAATAAATGCAAGATCCTAGTATTGAATGCAAAACTAAGAATTCAATTAGCATGAGAAATGCTAATAACTACCAAACAATGTTAGTAAAATCTCTAAAATTCAAGCAATAATAACTCCAAGCAGAAACTAGCCTGATAAATCTAATGCAAGAATGATGAATCATTTACTCTTGGAAAGGCTCCTATTTATATTATTTTGGAAGGGCTTGGGTAAGGTGGATCACATGTGGCATCCATATAGGTGTCACATGAAGGACACATAAGCCATGTCAGAGTCCAAGTTTTCTCACACATGTATGAGAAACTTGAGATGTGATAGGTCAATGTGTACTTCAAGTACACATGTAAGAGATCTTTTCATAAATCTCATAGACTTGGTCCAATGAGGCTTTTTTGGAAAGTGTAAGAGGGTTTCATCAAGATTATAAGAAACTTTGTTTAGGAATTTTTAGAATTCTTTGAAAAGATGAATTTTAGAAATTTTCTCACAAATGTGTGAGCAAATAATTAGAACTAATGGGTGTAGGAATGTAAAACAATAGCCTAATTTACCATAGTTAATTAGAAAATAGGTCTATTTGTTGGGAGTGATGTGGGATAGGATAGGATCTAGGTCTATATTTAGGATAAATCTGAATTAAATTTAGACTAATCATAGTTTAGTAGAATATTAGAATGTGAAGGGAATAAATAGATTAAAAATTTATTTAAAAGGGGAATTTAATGGAGGAAAGGTATTAAATAAAATTTGATACACTTAAGGGGGAGGTATTTAAATCAAATTTAAATACTATAGAAGATGAACCAAATTTAATTAAATGGGTGGAGGGATATTATAAATATAATTAATTAAATAACTAGAATGTTAAGGGATGATTTTAGGCATCTACAATATGATATAGAGGGACTTATAAGATTATGAAGTGGATAATACTAGATGGAAGTAGAGGAACCCATTTCACTTGTATGGGGTTCACGAACAACTTGCATATATGTATTCAAATAACAAGGGTGATTAGGAGAAATAATGAGATATTGCAATGGAATAGTAGTAGTGACATGATCATTTGGAAAGATAGGATCTAGAGGATTAAGACAAGGAAATGAAGGGATGGAGGATTCTTGAGGAGGATCTAGAAAGATGGTAGGATCTTTTGGTGGACATGGAGGCTAAGGGACACCTTGAGCTTGACTTGGAAGGATATCATGGGACTCTATTTGAAAATTTGATTTCTCTTGACTTTGGATGGAATCATTAGGAAGCATAGAAGGAAGGTCATGATCTTTAGTAGGAAGTGGAGGGAAAATGAGACTTAGATGAACATTTTGTTCTTGAGATGGAAAAGGATCATTTTGGATAGGAGGGATAAGGATAGTGGAATCATCTTGGATAGAGGGAATAAGGAAGGTGGGATCATATGAGGTTAAATGGAATTGGGATCTATGTCAATAATTGGAGGAGATTGGTCATTCATGTGATCTTGGTCTTGATTTTCTTTAGGACATGTTTCTTCATGCTTTGGATCACCCTCTTAACATGGGGTATAGTTTTAAATATGCATGGGGGATTTTTGAAAGGGATCAATGATTTAGTATGAAGGAGAATGACTTTGAATGGGACTCTCTTTAATGGGCTTGGTTAAAATTAGAGGACATGGTGACAATGGTTCAAGCATTTGTGAATCATGGAAAGGACTTGGACCATGAATGGGACTAGCTTGGATTTCATCTATGGATAGCCCTTGTGAGGTTGCATCATTGGAAGTGTCACTTGATGGAGATGGATTAAATTTCTCTTGTGAGGCTTTTGGAAATGATGGAATGATGGGAGACATGGATGTTTCTTGAAGGTCAATATCTTGATATGGAATTGTTTTTCATCCATGTGATTTCTTTGAAATGGGATTTTATAGACATGGGTGAATTATTTTTGTTTTTTCTCTATATCCACATGGAAAAATTCTTGAAATGAAATCCTTAAAGATTTATATTGATTTTTTTGTTTCTTGGATGATATTCTTGACGATACCACATTAATGTTTGAATTTTGGAAAGAATCTATTGATTGAACATATGGCACAATAGGTTTCTCATTGATTACGCTGGGTCAATGTCCAAAAGATGGCATGCTTGAACATGTGTTTTCTTGATAAAACCTTGGTGTTGAATTTGAGGGCATAAAAGAATGCTCATTGACATATGATGCAATTGGAGGCAAAGTCACTTGCGACCTTGGTAAAGATTGATTTGTTTACATGATTGGAACAAGGGGTTGTGTGAATTCTTGAGGAGCATATTGTATGCACCCTAAAATGGTCGCCTAGACTTTGGGCCCCATTTCTTAATTTATCAAATCCCTGAATCAATACTTTCAAATATCAACAATATCAATTATATCAATTTCCTTGATCATATCATAATCAATTCAATATTTTCTAAGGTTTAAGCCTTATTTAATTTAAAAGAGAAAAAAATAAAAATAAAAATATTATTTAATTAAGAGAACATGCTCTCTTTTAATTAATTAAAAATCTCTTTTAATTAAATAATAAAATCACTTTATCCTAAGCCTTTATTTAAATAAAAGGAATTTCCTCCTCTTTTATTTAAATAAAAAAATCCTCACTTTTCTTCTTATCCTATGTTGCACAAATAAAACATTATTCTTATTTTATAAAAA